>CAUYRH010034956.1:0-38336 GCA_963574655.1 Perodicticus potto | reverse complement strand
ATCTCTCCTGGGACATGGGCTCAGAATTCTGCTTGATTTCCACATATAAAATGTGACTGTCAGGAAGCAGGTAGCTAGCTGAGTGAGGACACACAGAGTCTCCAGTGAACACTGCTGATGGAGCTCCTGAGCTGCCTTGCTATCATTTAGAGCACCATCACTGCTAATGCTGAAATAAGAGTTTATCAAGATGCTCCCTTGAAGACAGTGAGTTCTTCTTCCAAATAACCAACCTGTATGTGTGGTCAATAGGCTACTATCCATTCATCTGTATAGGAAACCAGGTGACCTATGAGGGAATCATAGCTAGGGGGGCAGGTATGTGGAGGAGCACCTGGTCTGGATGGTCCCACTCAGCACAGAAGCCAAGGCATGAATGTGTGGATGCCAAGTAAGATGAGCTCCAGAGTCTGCATGGGGGCCCTAAGTTTCATCAGAAAACATAGCCCCAGGGTCCATACTTTTGGGGTGGTATAAGTTGACCAACTAACCCATTGAACAGAATTTTGAAGCAGCAGAGAAAAGAAAAATTCAATTCTTTAAAGCTTTTGTAGCTATTCTGAGGGATTTAAACCAAAGCACAGGACAGCATTTTTACTGTGTACAATTCAGAAGATATTCTGGAAAATAGGCACTGAACGTCTCTGTCTCATCCTCAAGGGATGGGTCTGGGTTTTCATGTTGGCTGAACTTCCACTGGTCCCTTTGATCTCTAGTTGTTCAATATGCCCTTGGCATTTCTAGGACTTACCACGGTGTCCTCTCTTCCTTCTTTCTTTCTCTTGTCACAACTGAACCATTAGATCGTCTGGATTACAAATCCCAACACAATCCATGCAATATCTTAGAATGTAATTTGCTTCTCATTACAGTACCCTGTGTGAATTTCTCCTATTTTTTATTCTTTAAAACTGTGTTTCAAGATACTGTAAGTGTGGCTAAGGCATCAGCCACGTACACCTGAGCTGGCGGGTTCGAATCCAGCCCGGGCCTGCCAAACAACAATGACAGCTGCAACCAAAAAATGGCTGGGCCTTGTGGCAGGCACCTGTAGTTCGGCTTACTTGGGAGGTGGAGGCAGGAGACTTGCTTGAGCCCAGGAATTGGAGGTTACTGTGAGCTGTGATGCCACAGCACTCTACCCAGAGTGACAGCTTGAGGCTCTGTCTCAAAAAAAAAAAAAAAAGATACTCTAAGCGTTGCAAGCATAGCTATTTATCTAAAATTTCAACTCAGGACCAAGGGAGAGGAAGAATCTTTGAGATAGATAGAGAAGAATAGAAAGCCAACTTCAGTATCAGATATTATGGATTTAAATCCCTAACTAATCCACAATAGCCTTGAGGATGAAATTTCTCTTTGCTCATCTCTTTAACTATACAATAGGAGTAATGAGACCTATTTGTTATGAAGATTTGTTGAAAATCCTTGTTCTTACAACAACCTCCAAGCCCTCTGGCTCTCACACTGGCCTGCAAGGTCTTCTGCAAACACACCCCAAACTCTCTCCTAAGGACATGTATACTCTTCTGTCTCCTTGGAAAGTTCTGTCCCCAGATAAACACATGATTTTCTCTCCCATCTCCTTGGGTCAGTCCTTCAAGCCAGAGACCTTCCCTAAATCACCCATATTATTTAGAGCAGCGACATAACGCCACTCAGACACCACCCCCATCCCCTTGGGCACTTCGTTTATCCACCTGCCATACCACCTATGTTTTTACTTTGCTTATTGTCCATCCCACCCCGTGAAGGGTTAGCATGGATTATTTTGCTCACTGCTGTATCTATGGCAGTGTAAAGCACATCTGAAACATTTTAGGTGCTCGGAAAATAAATGCTGTAGGAGTGATTGAGGCTGCTTATGTAAAGTGCTAATGTCCAGCACAGGAAGAGCGTTTGAGTCATTGCTAAAGATGGTCTATCCAAGGGATAGTTGTCTGAAGGAACTGGAGAAAAAAAACTGGAGTTTTCCTTGGCAATTTAAAATTTAAACTTACTTGGTGATGTAGAACTTAAACTAACCTCACTCTGAAGCTTCAAGAGGAGGAAATAATTGGGACCTAGAGGACTAGACTTAAACCTCCTTCTTAGAGGCTGACTGCCACACCAGTGAGTGGCTCTAGGCTGGCTCTGTGATCCAAATTGCTGATTCTTCACCAGAGAGGTGACAAGATAGTTGGAAAGGAAGGTAGTAAATAGTTTTCTGAAGTCCTGCGCTGTGAGAATGAAATGAACCTTGACATCACAAGCTCTGGATTTAGATCCTGATTCTACCACTACATATCTGATGACCTCAAGTAAAATTTACCCTTCCTGATCTTTGGGTTCTCTTCCTTTCAAATGGTGGCAGAAACAGCCACTGTCTTGCAATATTTCTGTTTCACATGCAACATTTCATTTATGAGAAATGAGGCCATGGGCATGAAAGTGTTTTATAAACAAGGACTGGCTGTTGCTGTTGTTTAGCGCGAACTGTAGACTCTACAGGTTCTCTTGACCTCAAAAAAATGCCACTTAGTCATGTGTACAAGATTTTGACTTTGAAGTGTTAAGTTATATTTTGCACGTTTCTTCCTACTCTGTGACTGTCTTCAAGGTTCGGTAGCTGTCTCACACATTCACTTTTGTATCTAGACAGTATTTTTCTTCAAGAAACTTAAGAGGCTTTGTAGGCCCTTATTTGTTCTTACAATCGGAAAGAAAGGAAGAAGAAGATTCTTTTGAAGCTACTAAAATGGAGAAAAGCAAGATCAGGAACCTCAGGCTGATTTCTTATTCACACATTGCCTCCCAACTCTATGTGCTTATGGAAGAAAGACTTGGTGCCTTCTGCCTGCCCTGTGTCCGTCACCAGGAACCAATGTCAGGGTTTTATCCTATAGATGGGAAAAGAAGAGAAGGGATTTTACAAAATTTTGTGATAGAACAGAAACTTTAATTCTAGCGAAAGTAGAGAGGAAATGAGGTGGTTCAACTCCTGTTAGCCTCATCTGGCAAAGCCTTAGAGTATTCACATCCTAACAGATCATCTATGCCATTGCACCAAATTGCTCCATACTAAGACCATTTGTTTAGATTTTTGGGTAAGTGGAGGCCCATTCTATTCTTTAAGAGACTTTCAGTCAGCATTAAGATTGTAAAAGTAGTAGAGCTTCTTTAAGAAGCTCCTCATGTACTGAATGGACTAAACACACACCTCCTCCCCCCTCATCATCCTTGAGTTATGCAAAGCTAAGCCAATTATTATTTGGATCCTCAGTACTAAATCAGCTGGTCTTTCTTTCTTTCTTTTTTTCTTTACATGTCATACCATTTATTATCCCCCTATTTCATGCTTTATGACAAAAATACCTGCCAATTTAATAGTACTCTAACAATACCTTAAAAAGAGGATCCTTTACAAATAACAGATAAATATGATCTTTTTGGGTATGCTGGTCTTTCTTAAATTATAAAAACAGGCTAATTCCATTTTACTTTTGATTGGTGATTGTTAAATAAAAATTATAGGAGTCCATTGTTTTGAACTAAGCTCCTGTACTAGGCCTTGACAGACCAGACTACAGACGAAAATAGAGACATGCTGGGAGAATGGGGACTGAAGACCCCATTCTTAGCAAGGGAAAGCACCCCCAGAAAAAGAGGAAAATTAAAAAGTAAACTGAGTGAGTCGAAACAAAGAAAAATCAGCTAGTTACATTTCAGCTAATCATTGCTAGCAAGCTTCTTGCCTTTTCTGAAATTCTAGCCTGTTGGGGATACAGCTTACAAACACCCTGCTGGGGCTGTGAGCACTCTGAGGATAGTAATGGCCAAAAAAGAGATTATGGCAAGTCATAGAAAAGATACATCTTCTAGGGCATTTCCTGCCCATTAAACAGGCAAAGCAGATACCCATTGTGGAGATTTGCATTTGCCTGGGGCATAGACCAAGGGAGTAGCTGGAGCCCTGAGATATGGGCAGAAGAGCTTATATGCCTTATCACAAAAGAAGATCCTCTATGGTGGTGATGGGAAGAAAATGCCTCCCTCCCACTGATTCTTCAAAGGAGATAGACACTGGTGGCATTTTACTCCACAGAGAACTAGTGGAGTTTAACACCTCCCTAGAAATCTGTGTGTGTGATCTCTCCCAATACAAGGCTCAGATTTCAGATTTCTGAAGGCTACCCTTAAGGTTAATAATAATAATTGGAGCTGGTATGCTCAATCAGAGAAACCCTTGGGGTCTTTGTTCCCTCCCTCCTGTTACCCTCTGGGCAAATAGACTTCAATAAAATCAGAGTGGAGCAAACACTCTGGGCCATTGCCAGAAGCCCACAAATGGGCAATGGACCCCTGAGTTCCCACCTTTAATTCTGCTCTATGTCTCATGTCTCTTTCTTTACCATCATTTTTAACTCTATTTCTTCAGTTGATCACCACCAATTTCCACAGGTCTTAGTAGACCCTATTCTTTGGGTGGGACCCTGACAAGTCACCCATGTTAAAGTTCCAGGACACCAAACTGAAACTATGATGTTAACTGACATGCTAAGAACTCAGGAGAGAAAGATAGCCAATTTCCCAAGCAAGCATGATGACAAAGTTCCCTGTATTTTAATCTTTACAACAAAAAGTAACCTGAAATGGGTAGCACCTATGGCTAAAAGGAGTAGGGTGCCGGCCCATATGCCACAGGTGGGGGGTTCAAACCCAGCCCCAGCCAAAACCTGCAAAAAAATTTAAAAAGTAACCTGAAGTAACTGGTGTGAACCAATCAGTTATCTTTCTGTGGTTCCATCTCTCTATCTCCACCTTACAGGTAAAGTAACTCTGAAATGACCTCAGAAAATAAAATCTGCTTTTTGTTCTTTGTTTCTGCTTTCTTCAGGCCTTTCTGTCTATAAAACCAAAACCCCTCTGCTCAACTTATTGGAATACTTATTCAATGGAATGAAGTATTACCCAATTTTAGAATGGCAATAGAGTTGATTGAAATCTTTAAATTTGTTGTAATTTTGTCTTCTGACATGCCTTTTCATCGGGCAATTTCCTTTTCATGGGGTAACAACAATACACCATGGAATTACGACAGCTTCATACTTTTTGGGTTGGTATCTGAGACCCAGAAACAGATGTGTGGGAAAGTGGTTCCTGAAAAAAGTTCCACAAAATTTGACCCATGTGGCTTTTCTCTAAAAATAGATCTTCAGGGAAACCCAAAATTCAGAGACAGCAAAATGCATGCACTCCAGCCTCTGCAAGAGCAAAACGCCACCTCTACTAAAAATAGGAAAATTAGCCAGGCATTGATGGCGCATGCCTGTAGTCCCAACTACACTGGAGGCTGAGGCAGGAGGATTGCTTGAGCCCAGAAGTTTAAAGTTGCTGTGAGCTATGATGAGGCCACTGCACTCTTTCCTGAGTGACAAGAGTGAGACTATGTCTCAAAAAAAAAAAAAAAGAAAAGAAGAAGAAAATAATAAAAGCAAAGCACACTAGGAAGCAAATGCTTCCTGTAAATGTTGAATTGTGTTTTTCCATAAACATTTACTTTTTATTCTTTTATGATTTTCTCTGACCTTGGCTCTCATTCACCAAGTGGCTAGAAGTACAGGCTTCATCAAGGGCCGCAGTAGCCAGAGGAACAATGGTCGTTTTTATCCCTGTGGCCTTGGACGTCACTTAACCTCTTCTGTTTGTTCTTCCTGGTCTCCAAAATGAACACAGCATTTCTTGCTCTTTTATAAATTACAGGATTGATATGAGAACAGAGCAAAATGATACATCACTGACATGTAAGCTGAAGCCACACTCTTCTTAAACTGCCAAATGAAATTGCCTCAAAAATCCCAAATATGCAGGTTGAGTAATTTGGCCTTCCTTAGGATTCTCATATTTCTTGGAGAAATTTTCTCCTAGTCAACCTGTCTCTGAATTTCTGCCTCCATCTAACTACTTCATTTTGTAGATCACTGTCATCCCTGTATTTGCAATCTCTTTTCTATACTATCTTTGACTTTGTGAGCCAGCCCCCTGTTAGTTACTGAAAACCACTCATCTAAGTATGCGCTTATATCATACTTACATTGATGGTTTTAATAAAAGCATCATTGCAAAAAGAAAACAAGAAAAAGTAGACATCTTTTCCTAAATCCTCAGGCTAATCCTCCTCCAGGAATTTCTTACTGGCCTCCAACAGCCATTTTCTCAGCCTCTATCTTATCACAGATTCCTGTTGACTGTTTGTGCATAGATGTTTGGCTATCAGTGTTAACCTCTGGACCACATCATTCTCCCCAATCGGGTTATTGTGTAAGACAAAATGATATCTACTCCAGCAAGGCACTGTGCTGCTCAGTCAGGAGGCAAGAGTGGCTATCACCAGTTATCTTTTCTAATAACGCTGTTTACATTTTGTTGCACCATATTTGAAACTTGGTATATTTAGCAAGAAAATATTCTTTTTTTTTAAGAGACAGAGTCCCACTTTGCTGTTGCCCTTGGTAGAGTGCCATAGCGTCACAGCTCACAGCAACCTCCAGCTCTTGGGCTTAGGCGATTCTCTTGCCTCAGCCTCCCGAGCAACTGGGACTACAAGTGCCCACCACAACACTCAGCTATTTTTTGTTGCAGTTTGGCTGGGGCTGGGTTAGAAACCACCACCCTCGGTATATGGGGCCAGCACCAAGAAAATATTCTTCATTGAGTTCTTAGTAGAGTATAATCTAACATCCAGTCCATGCTTCTTTGGAAATTTTATCAGTTGCTACTCGACAAATATAAACCTTATTAGTGACATAATTTCAAAAAAAAATAGCAAAGCATGTTGGAATTCTTTGGTGCCTCATTTTGACAGGTTTATTGAAGTCCATCATGGTAGATGTTAATGAGAGAAAGGTGTGGGAGAGGCATTATGGGAGAAGTAAGGCAACAGCTTTCTTTCTTTCTTTTTTTTCTTTTTTTGAGACAGAATCTCACTTTGTCACCCCTGGTTGAGTGCTGTGGCATCATAGTGCACAGTAACCTCAAACTCTTGGGCTCAAACGACTCTCTTGCCTCAGCCTCCCAAGTAGTTGTGTCTACAGGCATCCGCCACAACACCCAGCTGTTTTTAGAGACGGGGTCTTGCTCAGGCTCAGGCTGGTCTCGAACGTGTGAGCTCAGGCAATCCACCCACCTCAGCGTCCCAGAGTGCTGGGATTACAGACATGAGCCGCCACGCCCTAACAGACAATACTTTCTAAACACACTCCTGTTTTCTTGTAATCCATTCTCCACAAAGCACATTTAGTAACCTTCTAACTACAAATCTGACTGTGTCATGCTTCTTGGCAAAACCCTTCCCATGCACTTATGTCAGTACCTCCTCTAAATCCTCACCACATATGATGGCTTCTCAGTTCCTCCAACACACCAAGATCTCTCTCTACCTAGAACAGAATTGCCCCCGTTCTTGGCATCGCGGGATTCCTCTCACCCTTCTGATCTCAGCTTAAGCATCGCTACTATCTGAAGACATTCTCTGAAGACTTGTCCATGCACACACATTCTCTGTCTCTACCTCTTTCCCCTCTTCCTAACACATCAGGGATTATTTTATTTTCTCTTTGCTTACTTGTTTCTTTTCTGTCTACCCCCCTAGATCAGGGTCCAGAAAACCTTTTTTTCTGTAAAGAGACAGATAATAAACATTTTAGGTGTGTGCCCTGTGATTACTTTTGCCAACTATTCAATTCTGCTGCTAGAGCATCAAGGCAGCCATAGAGATAAAGGATTAGTGTGGTTGTGTCTCAGTAAGACTTTACTAATGGTCACTAATATTAGAGTTTCGTTTATTTTACATGTCATTAAATATTTTTCTTTCAATGTTTTATTTATTTATTTATTTTTAGAGACAGAGTCTTACTCTATCACCCTGGGTAGAATGCTGTGGCATCACTACAAGTACTTGCCACAATGCCTAGCTAGTATTTTTTTTCTATTTTTTTTTTTTTTTTTAGTAGAGACGGGGTCTTGCTTTTGCTCAGGCTGATCTTGAACTCGTGATCTCAAGTGATCCTCCTGCCTTGGCCTCCCAGAGTGCTAGGATTACAGGCATGAGCCATCACACCTAGCCTCAATTTTATATTTTAAAATGTTAAATCCATTCTTAACTACAGGTTATACAAAAACAGGTGGCAGGTTAGATTTGACCCATGATCCCTCCAATAGGGAAATATATCAGGAGGGAAAAAAAAAAACGATATCATTTGGTTTGACATTGAATCTCTAATATCTGGCACAATACCTGGCACAAAATAGGTGTTTAAAGAAATGCATATTACATGAATAAGGCAATGATCCAAAGTTCATAGCAAAAGACTTATGAAAGTGCCGAATCCTAGCCACTAGACCACCAGGGAAGCAAAAGACTTATGAACTAGTAGGTAGCCCGAAGGAAAAATGAGAATCATAATAAAATTCTGAACGCAGAAAACCTGGACAAAAATTGAATATGGGCCACTAAGTATTGTGTCAAAAGCCCCCACCCAAACACTCCCCTTGGGTAGTCTGCCATTTCTCCACCATATTATAGGGCAAGTAGATTCAAAAGAAAGGTTAGTATGCACCCTATGAGGTTTAAGCATATATAACTGAATATGGTGAATTTTATTATTTTTATGGTTTTGAGATGGGAGAATATGTGGTTTGTTAGTGATGAAGGGAGCTCTTGGTATATATAACCCAGTGGGTCCCTTAACATTTGGGTTGTCTAGGTTATATGAGAAAAATCTTACAGTTTAGCCATTAAATGACAATAATTTAGGTAGATCTAAGAAGTTATTGATTCAAATTGTGAATAATTTAAATCTGTTATTTATTTATTTATTTTTTAAGTAATGCATTTTATAAAATATTTGGTATCCACAGCTTTTTTCTTTTTTTACAAAAATAAATTCAGGTTTGTAACAAGTTTATTGTGGTTCACAAGGTTGTAATTGCCCCTCACTCTTAACCACTGCTGGGCCAGAATCAAAAACTTCCTTGGATGCCATGAAGTTTTTAGAAATTCCTAGTTAAAGCCCAGCTTTACAGCTCAGATGAGATGGCTCGAGTATGACACACACTTACAGAAGCCTACGTGTGTGCTGAGCCCTCAAAGCAATCGCCTGGCCGGGCAGGGACCCCTCCGCTCCAGACCCCAGCACCAGCCAGACAGGAGGCTGGACTGCCACCACCCAATACTTCCTGTGAACTTCAAGAATCTCCCAACAGGGAAAAAGATGTACACTTTCACTTTGTTCCCTGCTTTATGGTAACAAGACTATTGCTCTGGTCGGGGACATTTTGAGAAAACTCAAAAGAATGACTATCCTTAAAGCCTTCAATAAAGTTTTATGCCACAGCTGTGCAAAACATTG
The DNA here is from genome assembly GCA_963574655.1 of Perodicticus potto. Classification (NCBI taxonomy): domain Eukaryota; kingdom Metazoa; phylum Chordata; class Mammalia; order Primates; family Lorisidae; genus Perodicticus; species Perodicticus potto. Next base: position 28,947 of record CAUYRH010034956.1, on the reverse strand, counting down.
TGTGTTTTTAGAAAGCTCTATGTAAACCAAAATTTTGACCGCACACTATTTAAATACACTTGAGAGAAATCTGCCACTTAGAAGCATCTTTTCACAGAGTTGAAGAATCCTTTGGTAAGAAAAAGCTGCTGCATTAAGGGCAGGGAGAAAAAGTTCAAAAAGGTTAAGAGCCAGGATTTTAAAAGGCAGTCACTCAAAACAGTCTGAAAGGTTAGCTGGTCCCCCTGAAGGGGCTTAAAGTTTAACTAAGTGTAACTATAAAATAGCAATTCCATACACTTAATTAGGTTATTTTATCCTTCACTCTTCCCGTGCCTGTAGTAATGGAGAGTGGATGAGACGAAGGTAAGGACACCTCACTCAAATCCGAGCCACACACCACCTCGAGCTGCAGCACAGGGAAGCTCACCTCCTAGCTTGGGAAAGTTTTGGCTGGCAGAGTCCAAGATGCAGGAATGACCATCTACTCTCTAGGGTTCTGATGACTCCATGTGCACTCAGCATTCTCCTGGAGACTACCCCAGGCTTGTTCTCATGACAATCCCGGGGTTCCCAGCAGCATAGGAGATAGGCTTCAGTACATGAGTTTCTCCTTGTGCCACATTTGCTTTTATTCTACTGGGCAGAGCAAATCGCATGGCCAAGTACAGAGCCCGTGCAGAAGGGACCACCCAAGCATCCGATGTCCAGGGAACTATGGTAATCCCTTTTCAAACAATCTGCCAGGTAGCAAATCTTTCCAAATGTTTTGGAGACTTTTGAACATCCTTATGCTCTCAGATATCATTTAGCAAAAGTGTAGACTAAGCTTCTGCAAAGAATACCATTGGCATTTGGGGGGACTGTGATAAACCTATAGATGAGGGAGAAAATCGGAATTTCACGGAATTGTTCTTTTTTTTATTCAGAGGAATTTTATGTATCCTCACTTAATGTTTTTTATTCTCTTGAAGTTTTAGCTCCACATTCCCTCATACTTCAAATTATAGCTATTCCTATATGTGCTGTATTGTTCTTGCCACTTTCAATATCACTCTCAATGATGACTTCAGTTATATTTATAGTATATGGTGTACAGAAAGAAAGAAAAATAATATACACACAGCCAGCCTCTTCTTCATCCTGTCAGTGCCATCTCTGGGCAATGCAATGATCCTTGAGGCGGACGTTACCTTGGCAAAGTGGTTCACAAACCCAAGGAGATTGAGACCAGATGAAGCTGTTGAAGGACTGAGTAGTTCTTTACTGCTATCCTCAACTGTACTGACCAAGGCTCAGTATAACTGCCCTGGGAAGGGAGGCACCAAAAAAAAAAAAAAAAAAAAAAAAACTGGGCAGGAAGTAAAGAAAACTGAAGCTGGGGGAAACTGGCATTGATTTCAGGGGATCACAGTCAAAGTGGTCGTGCTGAGGTGAGAGAGTTACAGGCAATACTGGGTCTCAGGACTTCAGTCATTCAGGAATACCTTTCACAAACAAATAGTGTTTCCTTAGATCACAAGTGGGACAGGCTAAAAAATAATTCACTCAGAATTGGCACCAGAGAAGAGGTATAAATCTGGGCTGAGGTCTCTAGACCGGATCTGCCATTGCTGTGGGCACACCCCATCCCAACAGGGGTCTACTCCCAGCTCTGGCTCCCCACCATACTCCCCAGGACAGCTCATATGGGCGGACACACAGCAGAGGCATCACTGACATCACGCTATGCCACAGGGGCTGTAGGAGATGCCTGCGAGGAGCGCCTCCCTGCAGCCTCTGCCAGCACCTCCTGCCGCTTCCCAGCATCTCAACCCACATCTCCCACAGCCACTCCCCTCCCACAGATACAGGCTTGCTCAGAGTTCCACACAGCTCTGTCACATGGATCTCCACCTTCAAGTGACACACACACACACACACACACACACACACACACACACACACACACTGAGAAACACCAAACTCCCCAGCCTCCATCAAAGCCCTTGCCCAGCTGTCCCCACCACCCTACCTTCCTCCGCATGCTGCTCCCAAGCTCTGGCCTGCTTTCCCGTGGGCCCAGGCTAGCCCCAATCACTGCAACGCATGACTCCTTTGGCCTCTGTGTTGATCAAATGACCTCCATTCGCCACGGTCGGCTTCCTTTTATTTCCCTCTTACTTTGCATGCTTGCATTCTGTTTCTGTCACCTCCATTTTACTTTTTACAAGTTCTTCATTGTGATGTCTAAGCTGAGAATAACCTTTGCATCTGGGAAATGAATTACCAGCTCCAGAATATTCCTGAAAATAAACTCTGATCATCTACTCATAATCTTTGTAAGAGGAGCCCCAGAAGAGAACAAATTTGCCCTCTTTGGATTTCCCCAGATGATTGGCAGAAAGACCCCACCTGGTTGTTGGGAAGAAGGAAAGGCCTTTGTAAAAGCATTCCTTGATTGGCTCAGTTCTTGTCTGAAGTGTGCAACTCTGCTGTGCAATGCTGCAAATGTGGTGGGAAAGACACAGAAGCCCCCTCTTCTCCCTCTCACCTCTGAGACTTGACACTTGGCACCCACTCTAAACTGTCTGCATGCCTCCCCCACCCTTGCAAGGAGACACCCACACACTATACCACAGACTACAGCCAGCGGTCCATACAACTGCAGTGATTCTCCTCCTCCCACACTCTCAGCAAGCCTCGGAAATCAACACAATTCTGTGCCAACCTCTATTTAATATAGAAGGAGAGTGGAGAGGGGGAGTCTGAAAGGGGTTCTGTGCTGGAAGTGTATTCCACAGGCTGTCACAGGCCGGTACCCAGGTCAGGCAGGCCTGGTTTTCACAACCTCTCCTAGAGTTCGTTCAGGGTTATTTTGATTTATTTTTCTTATTTGGTTTTTACTCTATTTCTTCCCTGCTGAGGCCTCTAAGTAAATTCTGTCTTTTCCATGCAACCTTATATATAACCATGGAAGACCTGTTATGCATATTTTCTACCGTATTTTATCTGCACTTCTCTCCTGTCACTTACTACATCATTCCACAGATCTTCATTGAGCATATACTATGTGCCAAGCACTGCTTTAGAAGTGATGATGTAACAGTAAACACAATAGGCAGAACTCCTGCTGTGCCCCAGGACCTCCCTACTGTTCCCCCACCTCACCCCACCCAGAACTCCAGCCCTGAGTGCAATATAGAACACGCATGAAAGAGTAACACTCCTTCTTTAAAACAGTATTCTCTAAGTACATCTGTTTCTTGATTTACCCACTCTGGGTAAAATCTTGACTGTAATTCTCAATTAGAGCCCAACAGACCCAGAAAGCTATTTATAATTCTATTTGAAGTATAAGGACTTTTTATGAAAATAGCAACTGAGGGTGGTTGAACTTTTTGGAGTTTCTCTATCGCAATTTATAGAAAATAAAAGGAAACTCTTAGTCTGTTCCAGTAATTGCTATAATTTTTGAATACAAGTGTCCTCATCTATTGAGTTCTAAAGACACTTCTCTTCCCTCCACTCTCCTGAAAAGCTGTCTTCACTTAATGTCCAGGAACGGCTTTGGTCTGCTTTTGTAGGAACCTGACAGCTTCCTGTCTCTCTCTGGGACTTTGCCCTCTCAACCTGATTTCTCATTTATAAAAGAACATGATAATAATGCATGGGATTGTACTGAGAGTGAAATGAATAAAGAGCAAATGAGTTTACTATAAGTGTTAGCTAATGTTCATTGTTGCTGTTGCCTTATTACCCCTTTCCTAGTCAATGGTTTTACTCTATCAAATCTGAGGGCCACAAAGTAGATACCCATTAAATAACATGAAGACGTAGTTAATGAATTGGGGATAAATATAAGCCCTGCTTCCCAAAAGTTCCCAGTCTGTGGGAGGGCAGACACATACTCCACCTGCAACAGTGAGAGTCAGTCTGGAGACACTACAGTGGTATGGAAGGCTTGGGAAGTGATTCGTTCTTCTGGGAAAGCTTAGCAAAGGTAACACAGAGCAGTGAGATGAATTCTCAGATCTGTGTTGTTGGACACCCCAGTGGAGCCTCTCCCCCAAGCAGACCATATTTGTTCAATGTCTATTGAGAAGAGATGATGACTATGTTAAGAAAGGTGGAGAACTTCTTTAAACCCAAAGATCTCATACAGAAAGTTTCTTCTCTACCCTCTTCCACTCACCAAATTTTCCCTGCACCACGAAGGTAACTGATGGCCATCTGTTGCCACAGGAACATAGGTTCTCAAGGGTCACCCCCTCTCCAAGCCACATGCTGAAGTAACCCTTCTAACTACACTTTGCACTCTCCCTGATCAAATGCTAGTAAATTCAATCCTCCTGGCCTTTTTCCATACCCAGCTGTGTTTAAGACTCCTTAACAGTAGATGCCTCACGGAGATGCCTCCATCCTGTACATACAACTTGGTCCCACTGCTGTGGGAGGAGTGGCCATGTCTAGGGACTGTATGTATTTCCTGGGTAAACATACCACATGCCTGAGGGATGGAGATTCCAAACAAGACAGGGTTTTATGAACTAGGAGAAAGTACCTTCTCCATCCCACTCAGGACAAAGTTTTTTGTGATTTGGATTTAGTTCATAACCAGCCAGCTTTTGGAAGTAGATAGAGGCAATTGTTAAAGGAGAGTGAGGAAGAACAGGACCCAAACACTTGTACACAGAACAGTCATCAGAGGACTATAGAAAGATTTCTGTAGCCTCCCTCCCAAAGATTCAGATTCAGAATACAGTAGAACTTCTGCAGTTGATCACCTCCCGACATTGACCACCTCTTTAAGTTGACCTAATTGTTGTAGAGCAGACATGCACTTCATGCACACAATGGAAGACTGACCTCCATATCATGAGGTCAGTAAGTTGTATGCCAAAGCCCAAGGGAAATTATAGACTGCCTACCCCAGGGCAGGGGGGGTAAGTTGTATCTTGTAAGTTGTATCTTGGCCCCTTGGACTGCAACACAGAATATTAATTTACCTTCCATAACAAGACCAGTTGAGTCCACTTTACACAGAGGTGTAGGAGGTGTGGGCTTCGCCCCTTAGTTGTATTATTTTTTCTTCAGGTTTGTTTACGTTTTATTATTATCATGTATTGGATTAGGCCTGACATTCTCTTGTTTATCACATGTTGCCGAAGATTTTTTCAACATGAAGGACTGAGCTGAATTGTAGGTACATCCTGCAATTACTAAAAAATTTTACAGTTCATCGAGAGTTGATAGCCCAAAGGAAGGAACTCAAAGAACTAACATCAAAGAAAAAAGTTGATTTTCTACATTTTCTGGAAAGCGGCAACCAAAGAAAGACAGCAGATATTTTGGTGTTAGCAAGATCCCAGTTAGTTACATCCAAAAATGCAAACGTGCGTACTTGGGGAAATATGGTAAGAAAAGCTGAGATCTACAGCAGAAAAGGAGGAAAATTTACCTCCATGAGGTCAGTGAAGCCACATTAAGCTGGTTCAAACACATGAGGGCAGTTAGCATCTGAATCTCTAGGCCAATGATTTAAGTAGTTGCTAACTAGGAGGATTACTTGAGCTCAGGAGTTCAAGACCACCCTGAGCAAAAGTGATACTCCACCTCTACTAAAAATAGAAATAATTAGCCAGGCATTATAGCATTGGGCATTGTGCCTGTGGTCCCAGATACTCAGGAAGCTGAAGCAAGAGGATCGCTGGAACCCAAGAGTATGAGTTTGCTGTGAGCTATGACACCACAGCACTCTAGCTGGGCAATGAAGTGAGACTGGGTCTTAAAAAAGTTCACATAGAAATTTGGGGTATCAGATTTCCAAGTATCAAGTGATTGGCTCGAGAAATTTAAACTGCGACACAAGATCTCTCAGAACATCTTGTATGGTGAATCCAGCTAAGTTCCATTTGAAGTTGCAGAAGAGTTCATCAAAAAGTTCTTGGACTTTGCCAGAGACTTCAAAGGTGATGACATCTTTAATGCTGATGTGTGCAAACTCTTTTTCAAGTCCATTCCTGACAGGATCCTTGTCATTAAGGGTAACAAATGTAAGAGGGAAAATTTTGCAAAGAACGTTTCACATTTCTGCTTTGTGCTAGCTCACCTAGAATCTAAAGCCCTTGGTTATTGGTAAATCAGCAAAGTCATGTGCTTTCAAGAACCTGAAGCCTGAAGACCTCCCCATCACTTAGCTATCAAACAAATGTGCATGGATGACTGGTGCCCTATTTGAGGAGTGGGTAAGGGGTATCAACTGAGAAATGAAGAAGAAATAGTCTATTTTACTGAGACAACTGTCCTTGCCACCCACAAGTGAATCATCTCACAAATCTAATACTGAAATTTTTGCCTGCAAACACAACCCCCAAAATCCAACCTCTTAATCAGGCATCATCAAAGCATTAAAAGTGCACTACCAAGACCAACTCCTGCAGTGGTCATTCATTACTAAAACACAAACCTGTGGTTCACCTGTGGAAACAGGTTCATCCACTGTGCCAGTTAACAATCTAGATGCTGTCCTGTCCTCTGAATTAGTTCTTCTTGGAATAAAATTCAGCCAGAAATTATACAGAAGTGTTTCAAGAAAGTTGGATTTGTCACAACCCAAGACCACCATATTTTGCCCCCATAAGACAGTCCATCTCCCATGGCAGAATTCAAAGGAATAGGTTTTAAAGGTTTTGTGTAACAAGGGATGATGAGGTGGCAACCTGTAATGAACCTGACCCAGAAGCAATTTTCTAAGTGATATTGACTGATGTACAGACCAGCATAAAAGCGCATGAAGTAGCTGATGAAGTAGAAGGGGTAAGGATGACATAGAAATCACAGAGACTCCAAAAGAAGAGGATGTCAGGCATCTGATAATGCAATTGAAGCTATTTGCTGTGGAAAACTCCCAGGTTTGCTGAGTGGTGTAGCCAGTAATGAGAATGCTTTCTCCACTTATGTTTGTAATAAGAATAAGAAACAGACCAAGATTGACTCTTTTTTCAGAAAGAATGATTAAATCAAGAGAAAACAATAAATGTATTCATTTTGTATGATACTATATGTATGATTTTACTGTGTTTTGACAATGTGTGATTTCCTATGATATTCCTTAATAAAGCTGTACAAGAAAGTAAAGTATATGTATGTATCTGTACAATAGGCCTAATTGCTCATGTTGACGACCTCTGTATGTTGACCAGTTTGTTAGAGTCCCTTGGGTGGTGGTCAACTTATACAGGTTCTACTGTATTTAGAAATCAGTATGATGAACAAGGCTTCAAGGAAATCCCTCTACGTGGACAGTTTTGGTAGCCTCCAGGCGAGAGACAGCTGTGTGCAGGCCCCTTCTGGCCCCCCTCTGGCCCCTTCTCAGCCCCCTCTGGGCCTGGCCCTGGGGTAGGCAGTCTATAATTTCCCTTGGGCTTTGGCAGCAAGCAGTACAACAGTGGCCAAGGGCAGGACCCTGTGCGTGTTTAAGGACAGTGTGTCACACCATTTGATTGTTTTCAGCAGGCAGCATTGCTCCCAGGAGCCACAGGTCATGCCCAATTTTCTTTGATCTGACACTTAAAGAGATTTTTATTGCTGCTTTTCACACAGCTGAGCAAAAGCTGCAAAGGCATGAGGTAAATGCGTCTTCTTAGAGGTGCAAATGTAGAGATGGTTTCTAAGTGAGTGTGAGGGGTATCCAGAGTTTAAAGGGCATTTTAAGGTCACAGCTTGCAAAAGCTGGTGATTCAGATTCCTCCTCCAAATATTCTTCTGTGTTGAAACTTTTCATCATCTGCCCTTCTCATTCACTCTCAGGTGCTAAGATAAGGAAGCAGGCTGGCTGATGATGAGGGACAGTATGGGGAAATGCTGTATTTGTGGATACAGATGGGGGGAAGATGTAGGGTCTCTCCACCTTCCTTCTCAGGCCTGCCTCTCTTCCCTTCATCAGGTGTGTTCCTGCCAGCGACCCAAAGTCATAGTTACTGGTAGGTTTGAGGGTGGGAAGGGGAGCAAGGTAATGGGAGAAGGGAATGTTAAGGTGAGAGGGACAGGTTGCAGTTTTGTGTTTTTTTTTTTTTGGCAGGGGCTAGGTTTGAACCGGCCACCTCCAGCATATGGAGCCAGTGCCCTACTCCGTTGAGCCACAGGCGCTGCAGGTTGCAGTTTTAAATAGAGTAGTCTTACTCATAAGGTGACATTTTTAGCAAAGACCCCAAAGAGATGGTGATGTGAATCTTACAGATCTCCAGAGAAAAAGTGTTCCAAGCAGAAGAAATCACTAGTGAGAAGTCCTGATGAAGTAGAAGAAGTAAGGATGACACAGAAATCACAGGCTGAGAAGACAGTCTGGAGGGGCAAGGATTCCAGGGTGTCTGGACAAAGGAAGAGAGAAGAGATGGAGGGAGCAGGGTTCAAGTTATGGAAAGCCTCGGGGAACATTCTCAGGACTCCATCTTCATCAGGATAGTTTTTGAACAGAAGTTTAAAGTAATTGTTTTATGCTTGAACTACATCATCCTGGCTTTTGTGTTGAGAAGGGACTGCGGGGAGGCCAAAGCAGAAGCAGCAAGATGGATCGGGGCGGGGGGGCCTTTGTGACAGTACTAGTGAATACAATTAACAAGAAGGTACAGTTAACAAGATTTACTGACAAGCTGGAAGGGAGATATTAGAAAAAAAGAGGAGACTCGGCGCCTGTGGCTCAGCGGGCTAAGGCACCAGCCACGTACACCTGAGCTGGCAGGTTCGAATCCAGCCTGGGCCCACCAAACAATGACGGCTGCAACCAAAAAATGCCCAGGCATTGTGGCAGGCACCTGTAGTCCCAGCTACTTGGGAGGCGGAGGCAGGAGACTCGCTTGAGCCCAGGAATTAGAGGTTGCTGTGAACTGTGATGCCATGGCCCTCTATCCAGGGTGATGGCTTGAGGCTCTGTCTCAAAAAAAAAAGAAAAAAGAAAAAAAGAGGAGTCGGGATGAATCTTGGTCTGGGAACTGGCTGGAGGAATCTCCCCTTATCTGAGATGCAAAGAACAGAAGGAGACAGATTTGGGGAGAAATGTTAGGAACTCAGTTTTATGGTAGTTCACTTTGAGATGATTATTAGACAGCCTAGTGGAGATGTTTAATCTGCAAGATGACATGTAGAGCCCTGGGAGGCAATAAATATCCGTTATTATTATGAAGATCCAAAAATTCAAATTCTGTTGCCCTTTTATTTAATTTCCATACCCTGTGGATGCTACCCAAGAAAGATAACTTGAAAATATTTTCAATCCCCACTCCTTCCCCTTGGTCACTGCATTATATCAAGCTCATGACCTCTTAAATACTCACCTCCTAATGATTTCCCTATCTGTCCCTCTTCCATTATCCTCTCATTTCTTTCTTCTCCGCTTTTGCCCTCTTACCCATAAACCTACAACGGTGCCCCATTTTGCTTAATAAGAGGAAAATGCCTTCCAGGAGCTATTCAAAATTCTCTAAGACTTAGTGAAAACCTTCCATGCCAGCCTTCTTAAGGTTCCTACAAACACCTAAAATCCAATCCAAACCAACCTTCTTTGAGTTTCTTTTAACATGACTTGTATTTTATGCTGGATGAGAAGGAAGAAACTAACAATCCAGAGAAGGAGCAAGCCCCGTGGACGTGCATAGGTGGAAAGTCCATTCCCAAAATGTAGTGAGTGCAGAGAGACACGGGTATAAATTTACATGGGGTTGAGGGGAGAGTGAAGGTGGGCTAGGGTAAGAAAAAAGATGAGATTGATTCTGTCTTCAAGAAACTTATCATTTAGTTCAGAAAATCAGATTGGCATTGCAGCAACATGACACATAAAGATTGTGTAACTGAGTATGATTATGTGGTGCCTGTTCTACATCCTCTTAATGACTCATTCTTCACTAAACATTTCACAAAAAGCCCTCCTTTCATGGGACTTACAGTCAGGGGAGACAGTAAGAAGATACACAAAATGTAGATACCACACATGGTGCTAAGTGCTATGGAGAAAAATTAAGTAGGGAAAGGGATAGGGAATGTGATCATGGCCTAGTTTTAGATAGAATGGGTAGAACATGAGATGAATAAGGTGTCCTGGAGAAAGTGGGCCATGAAAGACGGAAGAGAAGAAATGACTGTCACAGATCGATACTGCAGGCCAGGTTAGGCCAGTCAGTCGATTAGAAAAGGCAGCAAAGTGGAAGGAGAAGTGAAAAGTGATCACCAAACAGAGATACTGAAAGGGATGTCATTAAGGAAGATGAGAAATTAAGAGAAGCAGCTAGTTTGAGGGTGAAATTACAATGTAACCAGAACCAATTGAGTTTTTGGGTGTTGGAGAGTCATCTCGAGATAAAATTGCCCCATAGGAAAAAGGATACATGAACTTGCAGCTCTGAGGAGTCCAGCAGAACTACAAAAAACCAGAGCAAGAGCCACCACGGGAAGGTGATCAAGTAAGTAAAGAGATACTTGAAATCAAGAATAGAAAGGACAGCATTTCATGAAATAATCACATTCATTCAGTGGTGGGAGGAGAAAAAGTAATGAGTGAAGCAAAAACAGAAAAGCTTTCTTTAGTGTCATAGAGAAAGAAAAGTCAGGAAAGAAGGAAGAAGGTTGGAAATGAGGAGACCTCAAAAAATGAAAAGTACATGAAAGTTCTTTCTAAGCATTAAAATTCCACAAATGGGATTTGTACCTGGAGATGGTGATGGTCGTTAACTATAACAGTAACCAGGAAGCATTGGATTTTGTTGTTAAGAGATTTTTAGTGATCTCTGAAAGAAGTATTCCTGAACCTGGTAGGGACAAAAGCCTTAAGTGACAGTCGGTTGGAAATTTATGGAAATAGGCAGAGAAAATCGATGAGGACTATTTGTTTTAAGCATGTGGCAATGATGAGGACAATAGAACACGGAAAAAGCAAGAAATACTTTATAATGAATACTCATTACTCACCTGTGCATGACAGAGAACATAAAACAGAGGACAGAGGTAGGGGGAGCCAGGAGCTAATGGAGCCTTCAGGCTTAAGTTCTCAGTAACAGGAGAGTGAGTACTGTATTAAACAGTACCAAGAGGGAGCAATCAGAAAACCTCAGATTATGAGGCATTTTACAGAACAGCTGACCTGCTTTCTTCCACAAGTCAATAGCATGACGAGGTATGAGGGAGTGGGGAGAAGCACTGGGGTACTGTTTTTGGTTTGATAAAAATGAGCGAAAGCAGTGCCATAACAAACAAATACAACATGTAAACCATGTTTAAACCCTAATCTCAACAAACCAATTATGAAAAGACATTTATGAGGCAATGATGGATTTTGCTTTAAAATACAGATCAAGCATTCCTAATTTAAAAATCTGAAATCCAAATGCTCCCAAAATACACAATTTTTAAGCATGAGATAGTGACACCTTTTGTTTTTTGATGGTTCTATGTCAATAGGCTTTGCTTCATGCACAAGATTATTAAAAATAGTGTATAAAATTACCTTCAGGCTATGTAGATAAGATATGTCTGAAACAAATGAATTTTGTGTCTAGACTTGGGTCCCATCCTTAATAATACCTCATCATAGAGGTGCAAATGTTCTAAAATCTAAAATCTGAGACACTTTGGTCTCAAGCACTTTGGATAAGGGATACTCAACCTAAGTTACTGCAAAAAAGAAATAGAGAAAATAGCAATAGATATGAAGATAAATTGGGGGATCGTTATTCTATTCTCTTTACTTTTTCATATATTTGAAAGCTGTTAAAATAAAAGCTTTATTTTTTATTTATTTTTTTAAATAAAAGCTTTAAAAAAAATATGAGAGAGGTTAAATTACTAAGGACTCCATATAAGAAAAGAAGCCCAGAGAATGACTTTGGGACACAGAGAGGGGTTTTGACTTTTGAAACAGAAAAACAATAAAGATATGAGAAAAGACTGTCTGATAAGAGACAAAAGGGGAAAGAGAGAAAAAATAAGGAAGACCTTGTTGGTGACCTCAAAATTCACAACAAAGCAGGGGGCAAAATTGTCTCCCCATAGAGAAAGAATGGTAAGTTAGGGCTGAGGTTTGGAGAGGGAGAGAAGATTTGGCAGAACCATTCCAGGTGATGCCAGAGAGAAGGCAGTGGAGGAAAGCCAGTGCTCAGTGGAGGAAACAGTGGAGGAAAGCCACTCAGGAGAAGCTAGATTACACAGTTTCACAGCAGGCTTAGTCAGAAATTCTGACTTCTCACTGAATTTCCAAGACCCACCTTGTTTCTGGGGATTTCAATACTTCACTCAAAGAGCATTGTTCCATGACGGCCAAACCTTCTTTGGGCAGTGCGTGACTTTTTCTGTTCCTTCTACTTGGGTCCTTCAGGTTCTTTTCTTCTGAGCCAGACTCTTTCTAAAACCCCACAGGGAAGTCCACTGCCACAAGCACCCAGAGTTCATAGGCATGGTGCCCCAAACACGAAATGGAAATTTCTTAAGAAATTTCTTGAGTGATCGGTAATCTAGAAATGCTCACCTTACAGCAGCCTTCCCTATTCAGAGAAAGCAGCAGGTCAATTCCAGTTATCCTTGAAGAGGATTTTAAGGTGAGGGAAGTGGGGAGGGGTTCACAGGCTGCCTCCCCCTTGCAGCAGGAGGGGATACAGAGCTGGCTCCAGTTTGCTCAAGGGCCTGGCACACAGCCACCTAGAGAAATGGCCATTTCCCTGCTTCTGTTCACAGGCTTGAAGGCCCATGGTATCATGGACATTTCCTGCACTTACAGAAAATCTCCAGGAATGCAGAACTGCAAGAGTTCTATCTCTGCTGGGCTAAAGCACACTTTTCTGGCAATCTGAAAAGGAGAGTTTGCTAAGAAACTAGCTAATGTCAGCTAGATTCCCAGGGAATAATTTAACATAATAAGAGAGGTAGGCTACTCTTAACCTGATGCAGCTTCTATAAAAGAGTTTGCATTGCAAGTAGCACACAGCATGCTGAAAAATACTAGTTTTCTGGTCCTCTGAATTTAGTGACTTCAGTGAAAGGAGGCATGGGTGGGGCTTCAGGGAGTTAGTAACATCCTGTCCCTTGGTTTAGGTTCTGGTTATACAGGTGCATTCTATTTGAGAAAAGTCATCAAACTGTGTGTACAGGATCTATGCATACAGATAGATAGACAGATAGATAGATAGATAGATAGATAGATAGATAGATAGATAGATAGATAGATAATTTCCTTATATATACAACACTTGAATTCAAAATTACCAAAAAAAAAAATTTATTATCACATATCACAAATGCATGATCTATTCATTAAATTAGGGCCACCTCCACTTGAGTTAATTAAAACACTTACTTAAAAGATTTAAACTTTAATGTCTTTGCAAATATGAGGTAATTTGAAATTCCCTTCAATGCATATATGTTCACATGATTAGAATTAATGAAGATTCCCCAAGGTAAGAGCAATGTAAATTTGTTGAAATGTTAAAGGAAGGGCTCTTCCCTAGTCTAAATTTCTTCTTTCAGTCCAACCAATATTTTTCAGGAACTTCTTTAACAAGTAAACATAAGAAGAAAGACAGGAAAGAAAAGGCCCTATGACATAGTATAATAATCCCTTATATCTGTCCTTCATAATATAGCATAATTTTAATCACATAATATTTTGTGCAATGTGTGGATTTGCTTAACATCTGTCTCTCCTGCCAGATTGTACATCATGAGAAGCAGGAGTACTCTCTCACATTCATCATTACATTCCCTGCACCCAACAAGGTGCCTAGTACAGAGTAGTACATTACCAAGTTGTTTGTACAGTACTGCCAATGCAAACGCAAGGTGGCAGAGTAGATGAGAGTATTGAGAGTACATGCTCAATTAACATTTGTTGAATGAATAAATAAATGAATAATTAGATAAATGAAAGTGAAACCTAGCATTAGTTTTAATTGGGTAAAAAGAGGATACTTTGAACAAACCCTCAATAAGATATAAACCTCTACCCCTACTGCCATAAAGAATCAATGAGAATACAGAGAGAAAAAAGTCTTCCAAGGAGGCCTTCAAGTTCTTTATCATGTAAATTTTTCAAATAAACACTAGATTGCATTGTTCTTATTTTAATCATATACAATTTTTCACCTTAGTATCACATGGTACACTGGTTTCCCTCATTTTAAGTGTATTAGTGAATCTTCACATTTCTATATAAGAAAGCTTTATGGCAAGGTCATAAATGACCCAAGGGAAGAATAAAGTATAAAAGTCAAAATCTGACCTCTTAATAATGGTAAAAAAAAAACAAAAAACAAAGAACTAGCCTATGCAAAGGAGAGAGATAGAACACTGGTAAGCACAAAATTAAAAGAGGAGACAGATATTATGCCAAAAGACGCAGAGGCCAGGGAAGAAGACATTTTAACAAGAGACAAAAGAGCTAAGACAAAAAGTATGCCTTTAGCTGTATGGGGGTGGTAGCACTTGGGAAATTATGTACCAACACCAGCACCTAGTCCACCCTTCCAAGCAGAACTCTTTTTGTGGCATGTCATCAAAGCTGTCATTGTATTGCCCTTCATGTGCTGAATAATATCAAAATGTCATCCTTTTAATATTTCCTTTATCTTTAGATAAAGAAAAACATCATTGGGAGCTAGATCAGGTGAATAGGGATAGTGTGTCCCAATACGGTTATTTATAGCTAAACTCCCTCACACACATACAAAGTGATGTATGAGCTGGTACATTGTCCTGATGCAAGCAAGAGTCACATCTTGCTCATGCCAACATTTTCAATGAAAATTTTCCTGTTTTTCTATTGATGTTGACTTGGTCTGCTCTGCTTCTTACAGTCAGCCAACAATCTTGATGCACAATTCAATGACTTTTTGCAATGTTTTCATCAGTTCTGCTCCTTAATGGCCTCCCTGACCTCTATTCATCAGTGATGCTTTCTCTCCCCTCACAAAATCATTTGTACACAGCTGTTTTCTTCACCACATTACCCCATAAACTTGAACTAACATGTCCCTGGTTTACTTCTACTTATGCCAAGTTTAACAAAAAAAGTAATGTTTTTCCATTGCTCTAATTCAAACTTCAACATTCTCATGACAATATACAAAAACACACAGCAATAATAAACACCACTCAGCAAGACACTGTCACACATTGATATGAACACAACTGTGAGGCACTGATATACAAAGGTTATGAAACATTACCAAGTTGTTTGTACAGTGCTGCCAACACAAATGCAAAGTGGCAAATTCACAAACTTAA
The DNA here is from genome assembly GCA_963574655.1 of Perodicticus potto. Taxonomy (NCBI): domain Eukaryota; kingdom Metazoa; phylum Chordata; class Mammalia; order Primates; family Lorisidae; genus Perodicticus; species Perodicticus potto. The sequence continues at coordinate 13,722 of CAUYRH010034956.1, read as the reverse complement.
TTGTCAGACCCCATACAGAACATTTTATCAATTTACCAGATGATGAACATTCCATTTATTTCCACTTTTTAGCCATTATGAATAATGCTACTATGAATATTCATGTAGTATTCTTTCATAGGATGTTAGAACTGGAAGGAAGCTCAGCAGTCATCCAGTCCAATCCCTGTTCAACTCATGACTCTCTTCTACAACATCCCTAAAAATTTATATTCAGCCTCATTTGAATTCCAAAACTAGAAAACTCACTACTTCCTAAAGAATTCTATTCTAGGATTAGACTTCTAACACCAAAACATTTTTTTCCTTAGGTTCTGTCTGCCTCCAACTCCCTAGCTTGGGTTCTAGCTCATTCTTCTGGGGTCAGAGTACAGCTTAATGCCTTTCCCATACAACAGCACTGAAATGTTTTAATCTAATCAGTATGTGTTTCCTGATTTTTTTTTTTTTTTACCAGTTCTGCATTACAAAAACAAGACTACATGATTAGAGATCTGTTTCTCCTATAAAATTCTGTGAAAGTGAACACCACATGTTTTAAAATTTATCTATGTGGCATGTTGGACATGTGCTGGTATCCACCCCAGCATGCCAGAAGCACCAAATTTTCCTTTGAGAAACAGATTTACGGTTTGGTTGACATGACACCCACTCTCTGCAGGTGCCTTAAGTCAATCAATAAATCTTATCTCGCATTGCTGTAGTAATGGTTTGGAGGGAGGAGGAGGAACATAGAACCTAAAACCTATCTAATCAGAATGAACTTTGCCACTTTTTCTCAGAAATAGAACATAGACTTTCCACTTCTTTTCTGAGCTGGATCTAAGCACAGAGTGTGAGGATCTAAGATTTGGGAAAGCTGTCAGGGGACTACATATAAAACCCAAACCTGAGGATAAGGTACATGCCAGTGGGAAGAACAGAGTGAGAACAGTATCCTGGTGATATTATTTGGATTCTGGATCAGGGCACACCTGCAGCAAGAATTATTCTTTCAACTCTTTAATTCCATGAGCCAATAATTCTTTTTTTCTTTTTTTAACCCTTTAGCTAGCTTGTGTCATATTTTTGTCACTTGCAACTTAAAAGAATACAGATACTTATACCTTGGTTGAGGACTTACTCTACTCATTCCACTACCCACTGAAGTATAGTGACCAAAACTTATAACAGTCTTCAAAGGACTTAATACTGCCCCCAGACAGCAAGCCCTCCCCTCCTTATTGTAGTTAGCCCCATCACACTATTCATTGATATTGCATTTTGCTCCAGTGCCTTATAGATACTAAATCAATGGTAGCTGTTGTCATTCTCTATGCCCTTTCCTGGGAGGGAAGGAGGTGAGTTCCCAGATGCCTGTTCTGAGACAGGAAATGAGATGTTGGGTTGTGTCTGAGGGATTATATTGACAATCAGGAGTACAGCAAGACACAGTCCACGGCAAGAGGCAGGTGTAGAAAGGAGGTGATAGGTATGTCCAGATACTATTTGCTGCACTAGTATTGTAACCAGTCCCTATGCAATTAGCCACTTAATGAGCTCAATTATGTGCCATCACTGCTTCAATTCTGACTGTCTTCTCCTCACTTCATCTTCTACTGAAGTCCCAGTTTGAATCCCACTGAAACTGATGGGTTTGTCTGTTGTTATGAACATACCTACAAGCAGGAAAATTACACAGGCTTCTTCAAACTCCAAGACACACAAATCTGCATCTAGTAAACATGGCTTTCTACCCTCTACTGAAAAGGTTGCTGGTGTTGCTTTTTTCTTCCCATCAATCTGTTACTCTTCTCCATCTTTCCTTCTTCACATTTTTGTACAATTATTCATTGCACTATACTGCTAAGAGGAGAAATTTTTTCTCCATCTTTTCAAGAAATCCAAGACTTCATTTTTCTCAGTTGCACATTGGGTACTATGTTAATCATTCTCTTTTTGACGTCACTGGGCATTCCAGGCCATTCAGGGAGCCAAAACGCATCTCTGTTGGTGATAGAGGTAAACCCTGACAAATGGGCTTGTTAATCAAATCCTTTAAGTGTCTTTGCTCCCCTGAATCTTTGTGCCAGTCTTTCCAAGCAGAAGAAGTGAACTGGAGATTTATTCCCAACACAGAACTCTTCTCAACAGAGCACAGAGAATCCCTTCTGGACCAAAAGGGGTCATTGGTTTCACACTCTAGGCTTCAGTAACAAAAGCATTTGGATAGGTAAGGCCTCAAGGGACAAAGAAAACAAAAGGAGTAAACAAAAGCTAGCTGGGTAAGAAATAAGATCACAGAACTACTACAGGTGAACTCTGGCTCCCACAGTTTCTTGCTGAAGCACACAAACTGGAATTCCTCTCACATGGAGCCCTCCCTGTTCCCCTGGCCTTCTGGGGAGCTCAGGAAAGCACTTTCTCGAAGACAATGTCTTTATGGAGGTAGAGAAGGTTCTATGAACTAGTAATTCCTGAGAAACTGGCTCCTACTACTTGCAGAGGCAATTAGAGCACAAATAGGAAAATGGGGCACTGACAGAGCACTAATCATTTGCCAGACACAATGGCAGAACCCGGGAATCAAAGAGGAGACAACATCTGTCTCTGCCTTTGGGGCACCTGGTCACACTGGTCTTCCAGAGCACGTGTGGTTCCCAGAGGCACAAGTCGGGGAGATGGAGGAGTCTGTGTGTCTACTCAGGAGAAGAGGCCTCCACACAGCTCTCTCACTGATTTCCACACAATGAGGGTAACAACAGTAAAAGCAACCACTCCGGTTGCTCCCCTGGACCTTGGAGAACAGCTGCCTGGGGCTCCCTCTTCAGGTGTCCCCTAAGGCGGAGCCTCCCAGGCCCTCCGCCTCCTAGGGAAATAGTCCCCTAAGAAACCGCAAGCAGTAGGCCAGCAAATCGGATCTTTCATGACTTGTGAGTATTTTCACTTCACAAAGTGGAACTCGGAGGTCAGGAGAGCAGGGAAGCGTAACACCTCACATTTATTTAACACTGTGCACTTTACCAAACGCATCCATGCTCAATGAGAGAAATATTTATGAAGCACCTAATGGACGCCAAGCCATGTGCCAGGCACTTTTGGATCTATTACTTAGGTGTAATTTTGATGCCTGTCCACAATAACGGTTAGCTAGTTATTACTGTCAGGACTGAATCAGGGAAGTTGTGTGGTCCAAAGTCAAACATGGAGAAGGGGCAGCAGAACCAAAGTTTCAGGCTTATTGAAACTCCGGTGCTCACAAGGTTGACACCAACCCAGTCTCCCACAGGCAACCTCTGAGCAGGAGATCTCTTTAGAGTTATTAATAGTTTGACCTCATGCTGCAACCTGAAGACGTGGCGAAGGGAACTAACATCCCCAAGCACCCCATAAGCCCAGCCCATTCGTATGCTTCTGTTGTGGGCTGAACTGCATTCCTTCTAAATGCATGTGTTGCAATTCTTAATGCCCAGTGCCTGAGAATGGGACTTCATTTGGAAATAGGGCCTTTTAGAAGTAATTAAGGTGAAGGGAAGTCATATGGGTAGACTCTAATTCAGTATGACATGTGACTTTATAAGAAAAGGACATGAGGACACAGACACGCACAGTCCGAGTGCTGGGACACAACAGGAAGGTGGACAAGCCAACGAGAGAGGCCTCAGAAGGAATCAATCCTGCCTGCCAACACCTCGATTTTTGCACTGCCAGCCTCCAGAACAGTGCTTTTCAACATTTTTTATTTCACGGCAAATTTGAACCTATAGTTAAACTTCCGTGGCACACTTAAATTATGTTGATCCAAAAGAGTGAAAAAAAGAATGTACTTACTGTACTTTGAACTCCTTTTGAAAATAATTTAATTAATGATCTTTAAAATTTTTCTCAGCACACCTCAAATCCTCTCACAGCACAGTGGTTGAAAATCACTGCCCTAACACTGTGAGAAAATACATTTCCATTGCTGAAGCCACCCAGTCTGTGGTATTTTGTTATGACTGGCCCCAGCAAATGAATGCATTTCCTCATTTTATTTTTATAGTATCTCTATAAAAATAAGTAGAATGCCCATTTTTGAGATGATTCATTTAAGAACCTAGAAAGTAAACTAACTTCACAGAGGTTATATAGCCAGTGAGCAGCAGAGCCAAAGTCTGTCTGATCTAACTCTCTTCTCTTTTTAACACCCCACCTGCCCTCTCAGGCCACCCTCTGGCCTAACCCTGCAGCTTCCTTTGGGCTCTATTCCAAATCACCACTCCGAGAAACTCCTCTGAGAATGAAAGTATTCACAGACGGCGTCACAATGGCGCCTGCGCTGGAAGTTCAAAGGCAAAAGTCTGAGCAGGGCTCTTCCACTCGGAAGAGGTAGGGATGATAACTCTATAGGAAAGCCAGGAGAAGGCCAACCTCCCAGCTCTTCCTTGAGTCATGGGGTTTTTTGGTTTTTTTGTTTGTTTGCCGTTATTGGGCTTTTTTTTTTTTTTTTTTAAGACAGAGTCATGCTTTGTCACCTGGGCTAGAATGTCATGGTGTCAGCCTAGCTAGCTCACAGCAACCTCAAACTTTTGGGCTCAAGTGATCCTCCTCATTCTCCCAAGTAGCTGGGATAAGAGGCACCCACCACAATGCCTGGCTAATTTTTCTATTTTTAGTGGAGACAGGGTCTCGCTCTTGCTCAGGCTAGTCTTGAGCTGAAGCAATCCTTCTGCCTCTGCCTCCAAGAGAGCAAGGATTACAGGTGTGAGCCACCATGCCTGGCCTTAAGCTACAGGTTTTTAAGCTAAGTGATTTCTTACACTTTTATCTCTGGAAGAGAATTTACCACATTTTCTGGGTTCATAGTACACGACTGATGATGAATATTTAGCTGGAAATTCTTCAGAGAACTCTGCATGTCTGCACACCTCTCAGTCAACATTAGTGTAGTAGGCAAAAGCTCTTACTTTGCAAGCTTCGTGGTCCAAATGCACAAGAGAAATTGCCATTTTATTTTCTCTTTTATAACGCAACTTGCATTTCATGCACCAATTCTGCCTATTGGCAGAAAACTTCATCTAGTCCCTTAAGGTAAAAATAGTAGTCACTTCAAATATAAACAGGGTCCTCTCCATATTCCCTGCCCCCATCTTCCTCACCCCTCTGTGGCAGAGATACAGCATGATGACCTGTGGTGGAAAGGGCCCCATCCTTGTTGCAGCCGTCCCTTTGCCCTCATGGCACCATGGGCACCTGTCCCTACCAACACTTACTGGGAAGTCTGAGACTCCATCCGGTTTCCAGCCCTTAGTCCACATGGGTGTCTCTTAGGGCTTCATCCAGGTCTCAATTATACAGGCCATCATTCAGCTAACTTTGAGCCCCTCAACCTCACAGATGGTTATGTGTACCCTTCCTCCTGATGGACCTCCCAAGCAGGAGGAGATGAAGGGCTGCACCAGCTCATCTACCTTGACCCATGCAGCCCTCTCTCCCGCCACCTCCATGCAACTTGACTCTCAGATCCTTGGCCCCTCACACCCTCTCAGCCCAGAGGGGGAGGCAGACTCAGCTCCCTTTTCTGGGAAACTTGCCTCTGAAGTCTCCTGCTCTCATTTACCCAACTCTCCTCTCCCGCTACCCAATGGCCCTTAACTAGTCTCTGGGGCACTAGGCCTCTTATGGCTCAACTCTTCTCTTAATAATTTATTGGGGGTGTTTGGGGTATTCTTTGTTTTTGTTTTATTTTATTTTATTAAATCATAACTGTGTACATTAATGCATTTATGGGGTAAAATGTGCTGATTTTATATACATTTTGGAATTCTTACATCAAACAGGTTAACATAGCCTTCACCTCACTTACTTAATTATTGTGTTAAGACATTTATACTCTACAATTAATAGATTTGACATGTACCCTTACCATATGCACCATAGGTGAGGTCCCACCATTTACTCTCCCTCCCTTCCCCCTTCTTTTCCCCCTTCTCTTCCCTCCTTCATCCAATTGAAGCAACACCAAAAATACACTACTGGGATCTGAACAAACTAAAAAGCTTCTGCACAGCCAAGAACACAGTAAGTCTAGCAAGCAGATAGGCCTCAGAGTGGGAGAAGATATTTGCAGGTGATGTTTCTGACAAAGGTTTGATAACCAGAATTCACAGAGAACTCAAACTTATTGTAAGAAAAGAACAAGTAATCCCATTTCATTATGGGCAAGAGACTTGAACAGAAGCTTCTCTGAAGAAGACAGGCACATGGCCTACAGACACATGAAAAAAATTGTTGTTTTTGAACAGATTATTAAAATGGATTTGGCATTTGCAAATCAAAACCCGGGGTCTTTGTAAGATTAGCCCACATAACGAAATCCTAAAACCAGAGATGCTGGCGTGGATGTGGAGGAAAGGGAACACTTCTACATGGCTGGTGGGAATGCAAACTAATACGTTCCTTTTGGAAGGATGTTTGGAGAATACTTAGAGATCTAAAAATAGACCTGCCATTCAATCCTATAATTCCTTTACTAGATATATACCCAGAAGACCAAAAACCACATTATAACAAAGATATCTGTACCAGAATGTTTATTGCAGCCCAATTCATAATTGCTAAGCCATGGAAGAAGCCCAAGTGCCCGTTGTTCCATGAATGGATTAATAAATTGTGGTACGTGTATACCATGGAATATTATGCAGCCTTAAAGAAAGATGGAGACTTTACCTCTTTCATGTTTACATGGATGGAGCTGGAACATACTCTTCTTAGCAAAGTATCTCAAGAATGGAAGACAAAGTCCCAATGTACTCAGCCCTACTATGAAGCTAATTTATAGCTTTCATATGAAGGCTAAAACCCAATTATAGCACAAGAAAATGGGGAAAGGAACAAGGGAGGGGAGGGGACGGGGAGGATGGGTGGAGGGAGAGTAATTGGTGGGATCACACCTACGGTGCATCTTAGAAGGATACAGATGAAACTTACTAAATGCAGAATACAAATGTCTTCATACAATAACTAGGAAAGTGCCATGAAGGCTATATTAAACAGTTTGATGAAAATGTTTCAGATTGCATATGAAGCCAGCACATTGTACCCCACGATTGCACTAATGTACACAGCTATGATTTAATAAAAAAAAAAAAACTGGGCTCTTAAGACCACCGTTTTCTGCTTTAAGTTTCAAGAACGTTTAAACTTCTGGGTAATGCCTGTACCTCAGTGGGTAGGGCGCTGGCCACATACACTGAGGCTGGCAGGTTGGAACCAGCCACGTTCACCAAGGCTGGTGGGTTAGAACCCTGACCGGGTCAGCTAAAATGACAATGACAACTGCAACAACAAAAAATTAGCTGGGCATTGTCTCAGGCACCTGTAGTCTCAGCTACTTGGGAAGCTGAGGCAAGAGAATCTCTTAAGCCCACGTGTTTGAGGTTGCTGTGAGTTGTGACGCCACAGCTCTATACCCAGGGCCACAGCTTTAGACTCTGTCTTAAAAAACAAAAAGAATGTCTAAGTTTCTGATTCCTCACCTTGAAAAATGGGCATAATTTTACCTACTTTTCCAAGAAAATTATAAGAATAGAATGACCTGTTTTGAAACACAAAAGCCAAGAATGTGATTCCCTTTTGTCTGTATTTTGTAAAATCCCTGCCTGATCCAAGCATGCCACTAAGTGAACAGAGGGCAAGTTCAGTTTCAAATTACAAAGGGAGAAAAGGGCTCACAATTGTTTTCTCTGAATTTTATCGCCACTATATTAGATTCCTTTGTCACTGAAGGAATGGGAGCTTGTTTTTAGCACTCTTCTCCCTGCTAAACCAGACACCTGCTTAAGTGCCACACCTGCATTTAACAGTTGTAGGCTTTACCCAGAGACCTGTGGGGTCTTCCTTGCTGCCTGCGGACTTCGGCTCAGGTGTCACCTCTTCTCTGAGGCCCTCCCTGATCCTCCTCTCCTGAGCAGAGTGCACCCTACACCCATCACCCTTTTCCTTTTTATCCTGCTCTATTTGTCTTCATTGTTCTTAACATGCCCCGACATTCGTTATTTACCCATTTTTTCTACATATACACTAGACCAGTGTTTTTCAGTCATTTTTAACTCACAGCACACTTAAACCTATAGTCAAACTTCCATGGCAGACTTAAATTATGTTGATCAAACAAACAAAAAAAAGAATAAAAAATAGTACACTTAACTGTGCTTTGAACTCTTTCAAAAATAATTTAATTAAATATCTTTAAAACTTATCCCAGCACATCTAAGATCCTTTCATGGCAAAAGCACTGCACTAGACTGTAAGTTCTATGACAGCATGGACTTTGCTTTGCTTTCAAGGTCGTATTTGCAGAGGCTACAACTGCGCCCTGCCTGTAAGAGACGCTCTATGAGCACTAGCTAAGGAAGGGAGTGGGGGAGGGGCAGACCAGGCGGGCTCTCACCCTGCCACCCTGACACCCCAAATCTCCAGAAGCGCTAGGTCAAGAGTACCCTGGCGCTGGTCATCTGCTTTCTTTCTATAACTAAAGTCTGCCTCCGTCCTCTCCCTTTCTCCTGTTCCCGCTGCTGACTCAGCACAGTTCTCAAAGCTGCTGCCCTGGCCTGCCCCTAAATGGTTTCCCAGCAATGGCAGCCCTCCCGGAGAGCCTGTGCTACTAGTGAGGACCACCCCAAAGCCTTTCCGTCCTTTGCCTCCCCAGAATAACGCAGAGAGAAAAGGACACATGAGGCCCGGAACGTCCCTGGGATATGCAGCTCTACTTTCCCCAGGCAAGGCTGCTCTGTCTCGAGGTCTGCTTGCTGGCCCAGAACCAGAGGAAGTAAAGCCACTGCCGCCAGCTCCCCCAGGGCCTCCCTTCACGCCAGGCTTCCTTTCGGCTTCCATTCTCTGCTCTCTGGGCTTTGGCACATGTGGCTTCATGTCCCTAGGATGTCCCTCCCAACCCCGTTTTCCCCACCGACTTTTCCTCCCTTTTGCAATTCAACTCAAATATCAAACTTTCCCTATACCTACATCCTCCTTGGTCTGGACTGGTCCTTCTTCCCCCCACGACCCTGTGTTCTTTCTGCTGTCTCGGTATTTACCGCCCTGCACTGCAGTCTTCCTCCCTGGCTAGCAAGGGAGCCCACTGAAAACTGGGCGGCGCCTGTGGCTCAGCGAGTAGGGCACCAGCCCCATATACCGAGGGTGGCGGGTTCAAACGCGGCCCCAGCCGAACTGCATCAAAAATTAGCTGGGCACTGTGGCGGGCGCCTGTAGTTCCAGCTACTTGGGAGGCTGAGGCAGGAGAATCGCCTAAGCCCAAGAGCTGGAGGTTGCTGTGAGCTGTGACTCCACAGCACTCTACTGAGGGTGATAGAGTGAGACTCTGTCTCCACAAAAAAAAAAAAAAAAAAAAAAAGAAGCTATGTCTGGTTCCTTTTGTACCTCCCGTCCCTAATCCAGAATCCGACGCCCAGAACCACAGCATGATGACTGTTTGATCATTCACTTATTCATTCCACATTTATCAGACCAGGCGCTGTGCTTGGTGCAGAAGGTTTTGGAGCAAAGAAGGCAGACAGGGTGGACCTCCATCCTCAAGGATTCTGTACCCTGATGGAGGCGAGACAGACAGTAACCAGGTAGATACACAATTGTCGGTTAGTGTCTTTGTATTGTTGTTATTGTAGATTGTTGTTAAATAATTATAGATTATTGTTTAGTGGTAAATAATTGTAGATGAATTTTATAGAATGCTTACCCCATAGCATAATTGTGTATACACACAAAGAGTAAGTGCTTATACACAGACACCAGCTTGTTAGATTATGTTGGATGAACGAGGTGAGCTTTGACTGATTCTCAGTCTTGCTCAAGCACCCCAGGCACAGTGCTCTCAGTTGAAAGAAATAGGGTACTTTGATCAAGGTCCAGAGAGAGGTCCTACTTCAGGAAGAGTGATTAGAGGAGGCACTGGGGAATGAATGAATGAACGAGATTATAAACACAAAGAAGCTGGGACCAGAACGCCGCCTGGTCACGAGAAAGCTCTCTGTCACTTCAGAATCAGCTGGCCTAGCCATTTAACCCTGTCTTTTTTTTTTTTTTTAAACCAGTGAACAGTTTATTAAGAATTAAACAAAGGTATGATGTGATACAGTATAAGCAAGACACTCAAGATAGGTATTATAGTACTACTCACACAAAAACTTAAATTTCACCTCAAAAAAAAAATCACAAGACAAAAGAGAAAGCAATTTCACTGTTATAAGATAAAATATTTCATGCAAAGTATTAACTCTGCCCCCCCAAAGCCTAACCTCCCAACATACAAAAAGCTATCTGGGAATACTTCTATACTAACATATTTACCACAGTATAATCATTCATAGAAAACAGTAAGTAAGCAATGAATTGAATTAAATAACAAAGTTCAAACCATCATAAACTCATAGACCACAATGATTTTACAAAACAAGCAATTCCAGAAATCTTATAAACAATAAAAGAAATACTTCAATATCATTCTACCAATCTGGATACACCTGGTATTGAAATTAAAGAAAATATTTAATTATAAAGAGAAATTACAAACATGTTTCACTTATAAATGAGGATGCAATATCCTAAACAACATATTGACAAGTTGAATTACAAAATTAATATTTAAGTAATATACTTTAGTCAGGATTGAATCCAATTTATATGAAAGTTAGATACTATTTTCTTTTCTTTTCTTTTTTTTTTTTTTTGGCTTTTTTTTCCCTCACCCCCTCCCTCCTTCTCTCTCTGCTCTCTCCTTCCCCCATGCCTCACTGTGTCATTCATTGTCATTAATTGTTTTCAAATCAAAGTTGAATACATAGGATTCTTGCTTCTCCATTCCTGTGATGTTTCACTAAGAATAAGGTGTTCCACCTCCATCCAAGTTACTACAAACGCAGCAAAGTTTGAGTTTATGATGGTTTGAACTTTGTTATTTAATTCAATTCATTGCTTAATTACTGTTTTCCTATGAATGATTATACTGTGGTTAACATGTTAGTATAGAAATATTCCCAGATAGCTTTTTGTTTGTTGGGAGGTTGGGCTTTGGGGGGGCAGAGTTAATACTTTGCATGAAACATTTTATCTTATAACAGTGAAATTGCTTTCTCTTTTGTCTTGTGATTTTTTTTATTTGAGGTGAAATTTAAGTTTTTGTGTGAGTAGTACTAATATACCTATCTTGACCGTCTTGCTTGTACTGTATCACATCATACCTTTGTTTAATTTTTAATAAACTGTTCACTTGTTTTAAAAAACACAAACAAACAAACAAACAAACAAACAAACAAAAAAAGATTCTATAGAGTATGTGGACCAGGAAAAATGTTGTGAGAATTGTCATCTGCCATGACAATATTGTGAGAATTAAACAAGATAATGAATATAAAGTGCTTAACTTGTTGTCAGGTACAGAGTACGAATCCTGTAAATGTTTGTTAGATGAATGATAAATGATAAATTTCATGTTTCATAAAGGACAGGACCATGTGTTATTAATTTCTACATTGCCATATCTAGACCAAGGCAAAACACAAACAGTGGGTGTTCAATAAATATCTGTCAGAGACTTGGATAAATTAATAGGTCTGGAACATAGCAGGTATGGAACAAGTCTTTGTAGAATTGTTGAATTTCTGTTCTTAGCAAAGTAAATTTATAACTCTTTAGAGTCACTAAACCTGAAGGATTAGCTGTCTTGAGCATGGCTACCAGAAAGGTGCCTTAGCTGGTCCTTGAACACACTAAGGACTTCCCAAGAGGGGTAAGGGTGCACAAGTTGAGAGAGCTGCCATCACTTTGGGCTCGAGTTTCCTTAACATTGTCACCTCAGCAACAGCACCACCTTCATTTGCCAAACACGTTTAGACAAAGCTGCCTTGTTGCTCTGATGTCTATTGGATAAATGACATGTTGAGAGAGCAAAACACACCAGCAGAAGCTGAAAGTGATTTGAACAAGGAGCAATGAAGAACAAGGTTGGGTGTGCTCATGCCATATGGAGCAACTGGCTGGGAGAAGGTGATAATTCTGCAAGCCAAGCCCAGAATCTCTGAATGTGGAATAGGATTTACTTCAAGACCTAACCCTGGTATTCTGCATCATTACAAATCCAGACAAGGTGCAGTTGGCCTAGGACAAGTCACACCAGAGAGAAGGCAGATAGTTTATACTCACAATACGGACCTCAGTAATGTTGGACAGCTTTAGAATTAGACACCTGAGCCCTAATGGGCTCCCTTGTTCTAAGATACCCTCTGATAATCTCTGCCACATTCTTTTAAGCATCAAACAACTCTTTTTTTTAAATCATAACTGTGTACATTAATGCATTTATGCAACTCTATTTGAAGTTTTACCACGTGGCAGGCACAGTGGTTGGCCATAAAAATATATAAACTACTAGAAAACTCATGGGCTTTGGAGAAATCAAACATTCTTGAGTTCTGGGCCTGATCCTGGCCTTTGCCCATGAATGACATTGATCAGCTCATGTAACTTCTGATCTTGGGCTTTCTCATCTGCAAAATGGGACTAATAGGATGGATCTCAGGGGTTTGTTGTGAGGATTACAGAAGGCATAACAAAGTTTCAAGCCGCACAGTGCATGACTAATAAATACTAAGTCTTCATACTATTACTAGGCTGACCACAAGGAAACCACTCATCTCCTTGAGGAACCCATGGAGCTGACTCATTTTGAGGTTATTTGCATGAGCTGTTTATATACCAAATAGACCATCTCCAAGAGCACAGGGACTATATTTGTTCTTCTGGTGTCTATTGTGAATCCACCATCATGGGCAAGCAGCATGGGGTCACTGTCCATGGGATATGCAAATAGACATGTTTAGGGAATGATGTTAATAACCATATGAGGCTTGATGCTGAGTGTAAGATTATCTAAGGACTCATGCGAACTTATTTCTTTCCACACCCATCATCTTAAAGCAGAGTATCTTCTAACAACCAGATAACAGCATAGTGCCTTTCCTTTTGGCCTTTGCTTCTAAGTTAATTGTGTTACAACACCTCCAGTAAGGTCTCCAGGAATAATATGTAGGGTCAATCTGGTGCTGTCAGAAACAGCTAGGCTGGAAAAGGTGAGGAGGAAAGAACATTTCCCTCTCTGATATATAAACATTACCTATCTGATAAACAATCTCCAGTGATTTCAGAATTTAGGGTGTTGCCTGGGGTGCCAAATAATATGGCTTTGGCTTATTTGAAATAACAAGTGAAATAAAGAACCTGAAAAAAAAAAGAGAATAAGAAGTCAATAGGCTTGGCCATCTCTAGCCATAACGTGAAGGTCATATGCTAAATCATCTTGTTTTTTCTTCATAATGCTCCCTTTGTATCCTATTCCCCTTGACATGTCCATGGTGCCATGGGGGAAGGAAGGTGGGACTGAAAGAGGGAGAGTGGACATTTGCTCTAAAAGTTTCTATAAAAGTCCTTTCTCCCTAAGGCATTCCCTACACCAGGACTCTGCTTGACTCATGAGCCATGGCACACGCTGCTAATGCAGAATTCTGTTTGGAGTCTCTATCATTTTTATGGCATCCCGGGATAGCTGAAGAGCCACAGGTATTTGAAGAAGAAGTTGAGATTCTTTTTTTTTTTTTTTTTTTTTTTTTTTTTTAGAAAGAGTCACAAGCTGTCACCCTGGATAGAGTAATGTGGCAACACAGCTCACAGCAACCTCCAATTCCTGGGCTCAAG
>CAUYRH010034953.1:0-13968 GCA_963574655.1 Perodicticus potto | reverse complement strand
AAACTTACTAAATGCAGAATACAAATGTCTTCATACAATAACTAAGAAAATGACATGATGGCTATGTCAAACAGTTTGATGAAAATGTTTCAGATTGTGTAGGAAACCAGCACATTGTACCCCTTGATTGCACTAATGTACTCAGCTATGATTCAACAATAAAAAAAAATAATAATAAAATAAAATAAATGGGCAAAATGTGACTGTTAATTTGCTCTGATATTGGATATCTTGGTCTCTTGTCTGACCAGGTCTCTTTTCTAGCACACACACACACACAAAACTGATTGGGAACTAACTCCATAAAGGAAATTGAGGGTATGTTCATTAGTATAATCTACTTCATGGTGAGCTGACAGAGAACCAACTGTGAAGCTACAATTCTCCCCAAAATCTTAAATGAGAGATGCCTTTCTTGGAAGCACCAAAATCTTCACCAGAAGCCTTAGTTGTCTCCAGATAATAATGTTATTTTTTAATAATAAAGGAAACAAATCCTATGTTCTGGAGAAATGCTATCTACTTGTGATCTGTGAATAGTGTAGAGGAGTAAAAAGAAGCCCATAGACACAGTTGGCCCATAGAGAGACATTTAATTAATCCCTCTGATTTAAGCCTCATTCATGTTCCCACCTGACTGAACCTGAGCCTACCATTCCATAGAGGTTCCATTTAGGTGAACTGGCTCCTACCTCTCTGGTAATTCTCTCAAAGTGTATCATGGCTACTGTTCTACCTGTTTTATCATCAATCTACTTCCAACCTCTGTCTTCCATAAATTATTTTGGAACAATAATTAATTATTATTACGCTTTATCTGCTATCGTCCTATTTAGGTTTTTATTTTCCATTTGTATGATCTTTTTATATGTCCCATGTTGTCACAATTATAGCAAATAGTCAGATTTTTTTTTTTACTTTTTTGTTTACACATTGTCTTATTTTAAACAGGATATAAGGTAGAGATTGATTTCAAGATACATATACTTAGATAACAAAAATACATACTAAAATGAAGGTATTTTAAATGTTAAAATCTTCACCCTATAATACTAATTTAAGAAAAAGCTATAGACAACAGTAACAGGCAGAATAATGCCTCTCACAAGGTTGCCCATATCCTAATCTCCAGAACCTGTGAACATGTTATATTACATGGCAAGGAAAGGTTGGAGAAGGAACTAAGGTAATTAATCCACTAAATTTAAACCAGGGAGATTACTCCCGATTATTTGGGTGGGCCCAATGCCAATCAATGTAATCGCAAGTCCTTAAAAGTGGATGAAGGAGATGTAGAATAATGCAACATGAAAAATGTTTGGCAAGTCACCATGAGCTTTGAAGATGGAAGAGGGTCCAAACCAAGGCAGGCAGGCAGCCTTAGGAACAGGAAAAGAAAGGGAAACACATCCTCCTCTGGAGCATCATAAAGCAATACTGCCCTTCCAACACCTTGATTTTGGCTCAGGAAGACCAATTTTGTACTTGTGACCTCCAGAACTCTAAGAAATAAGTTTGTGTTGTTCAAAGCCCCCAAGTTTATGATAATTTGTAACTATAGTGATTTGTTGTATTAGGAAACTAAGATAATAATACATATATCAAGTTAAACAATTTCTCTAGGATTCCTATTGCCAGGTAGGCAGTACCACTTAAAGAATACTGTCTTTTGGGAGCCCGTGCCTGTGGCTCAGTGAGTAGGGCACCCACCCCATATACCGAGGGTGGGGGGTTCAAACCCAGCTCCGGCCAAACTGCAACAACAAAATAGCCTGGTGTTGTGGTGGGTGCCTGTAGTCCCAGCTACTCGGGAGGCTGAGGCAAGAGAATCACCTAAGCCCAGGAGTTGGAGGTTGCTATGAGCTGTGTGATGCCACGGCACTCTACTGAGGGTGACAAAGTGAGACTCTGTCTCTACAAAAAAAAAAAAGAATGCTATCTTTTAATACATTACTTCTGTCTGGGTGAAAAGAGAACAATGGTGTCAACACATAATAGTTTTTATTTTCTTAATGTGGTTTTAAAGACAATTCTTGGAGAAAATTAGGGAATACAACTGACTAAAACTTCTCTTTAAGAAACATTAAATGCGTATGGCAATGTTGAATTTTCTTATTAAAAGTAACATTTCTGACCCAACCCAATATATCTGGTGCTTGTTGGACATGGACTAACTGGAGTTTCTGATTCCACATCAGTATGAAAAGTTTGCATTCCTTGCCTTCAGACCCACTGTCAGATGTAGGATCAATACCGAACAGGAAAGTAAGCATGTGTGTTGAGGGACAGATGGCTTGCACCACTCCTTTCTCTAACTCTCTACAGTGAGTCAGTTCTGATGAATCTTTCCACAGGAATGCATGGCAAACACTGGTTAAATCCCTTTGAGAGTAGTTTACTAAAAAATCTGTCACTGCAACTGTCTCTGCAGTAGGCAGACTTGGCAGATAGGCCAACAGGCTTTGTTAATGACTCACGGACACAGAAGATCAGGAAGCTTCACTTACTGCTGTCTTTGCAAAATGAGGTCTTTGGGTAAGTAAGTAAGTACTTTTAGCCCTAGATTCAACAAAGGTTGAAATGATACTCTAAAAAAATCATGTCAATGGAGGTCACACACACAAAAAAAGGAGCCAAGAGTTGGAGAAAAGAGAGTCAAAAACCTGTGAAAGAAGCATTGCCTAAAGGAAAATTGCTGGTGCATAGTTGAATGGCAGATTTTTCTCCACTGTATCAGCTATAATAACCTTTTTAGGCCTAATTAGGAATTATCACACAGCTGGGGCCAGTTGCTTCAGGCAGATCACCAGGGAAACCATTGAAAAGCATTCATTTGGAAGAAATTCAAAAACAATGTTATGGAAATCATAATAGAAATTATCCACACCTATCCCACCAAGCCCTGGTTAAAACTGTACCCAATGAATGCATTAAAGTATACATGATCTATACAGTATCTATGATTTATTAAAAAAAAATCACAAGCTTCTAAAATCATAAACAAAGTTCTCCTACTAATTTGAACATTTTTAATGATGTATTTTCCCAAAGCTCCTAACTGAAGATACTGAATACTAACAACAGCTG
The DNA here is from genome assembly GCA_963574655.1 of Perodicticus potto. Taxonomy (NCBI): domain Eukaryota; kingdom Metazoa; phylum Chordata; class Mammalia; order Primates; family Lorisidae; genus Perodicticus; species Perodicticus potto. The sequence goes on along the minus strand of CAUYRH010034953.1, from coordinate 10,881 downwards.
GAGAAAAGGAATGACTGAGGAATGTCTATGTGTCCCAAACTCCATCTGCTTGATGGTCTAGGGATTTGGGACACATGACTTAAGTCACCACCACCACCACCACCGCAATCATCAAATAGTGTATGGACAAGTTACTTACCACCTCTGTGGGCAAAGCAGATTTGAAAAGAGGCAAAGATCTCAGTAACATCAGGAACCTGGGGTCTCAAGGCCACATGTGGCCCTCTAGATCCCCAGTATGCAGCCCCCAAATCCAAACTTTAAAATTTGGATTTAGTCAAAAGTCTGGACCAGGGGATCTGGAAGGCCACATGCAGCCCAGAGGCCAGGGGTTCTCCCCCACTGCTAGAATGCCACTTACTGAGTGTATAATTCAGTTTACTCTTCTGGGTCATTTTGTAAAGTAATAGAGTTAGTAATAGAGTTAATGAACAAATAGTTAATGTGTAAACTGATAGAACAGACTGGGCAATAGAAAGTGCTATAGGCATTTATGTAACAGCTGTAAATGTTATTACCTTTAAGAAACACAATTTTGAAATGTCTCCTTTGCTCAGTTTCTCATGAGCTCTTATAAGGACTTAATGACCCTCATGCTGGCCTCGTGCCTACATTTCTCTTGTCTATCTACTTTTACAAATGAATCCTTCTAAGCACCACTTTAAACTCTCTGGCCTCAAACGTCCCTGCTGTCTTCAAAATAAACTCTGACATCCTTAACTTGACATTTCAGGTCTTACCCAATCTGGCCTCAACCCAATGTTCCAATCTTATTTCTCCCTACTCCTTCCTCATAAACCCAATACTCTATGACAGTGGTTCTTAACCATGGATGATTTTTCTGGGATATGCAGCAATGTCTGAAGACATTGGGTTGTTACAATAAACAGGCATTCTCCTGGTAGCTAGTGGGTAGAGGGCAGGGTGCTGCTATGCCCAAAACATGCCCTGACTACCAAGAATCATCCAGGCCCAATGTCTGAGAAACCTTGCTCTAGCCAAATTAAGGTGACAGCTGTGTCACATCTACTTAAATTTCCTGCTACTGTGTTTCATTTTTCCATTGATATACCCTCTGCCTGGAATTGATATATCCTTCAACATACTTTAACATTTACTACTTCATTAAGTGTATATTTGAGCATCTACTACTGTATGGTATTCCCTATAAGATACAAAGATGAACAAACCATTCCGTACCCTAAAGCAGCTCAGAATCTTGTAGAATCTAAAATACTCTCTTTTATCAGTGCATTCACGTAGTACTACCATTTTCCAATATTTATATAGGGTAACAGTAATATTACCTATCATTGAGTGCCAAAGTTGTTGCAGGCACAAACTCATTTAATTCTTACAATTTTCCTATATGGTAGGTGCAATTATTAGGCTCCTTCTATAGATGGGGAAACAAAGAAAGGCTATAAAGCCACTCAATCTTATGGTTAGTGCATGGCTAACTGGGCTTTGAACCTTAGCAATGTGGCTGCAGCAGCCAGGCACTCAACCCAATGTCACAGTCCACTGATGGTGTCATTACCTCAAATGGCTCACTGCTTCTTCCTACTTCTCTGAATCCTGAAACTTTCAGAATTATGGCTTTCTGCCTTTGACGCTTGCCCTAGGGAGACCCAGTCACACAGTGGCAACATCCCGTAGCTGCCCTCTGATGGTATCACACAGTATGGTGGAATTTCTACTGCCTCTGGCCCCAATCTCATCTACTGTCATTACCCCCAACACTGTGCCTACAGGAATGAAGAAAACTTACACCCTCACCTCTCAGTCATAAAGAACACATTCCAAGGTGCTTACCCACCTTCTTCATTGTTATCCTCGTACCGATCCACTTCCCTTCACTACCCTTTCCCTTGTTCTAATAGGAGTAGGTAAGTGGGAAAGTACCAGAGCTAAGCCGACTTTCAACTGGGAAATAAACGCAGTTATTCCCAACTCTCTAAGACACTCTCAGCACGTTTGGAGAGGAAAATCAGGCACTCCCACTCACTCTGGCCAAATGACAGATCTTTCTCCATCTTAGTGCTCTCAAATCAGCTGGAGGTAGTAGTAGTGTGAGTGATAATAAGGTAGGCTATGCTGAGCATTGGCCTCTCTGCAAGCCCTGGTACCTCCTTATCAGGTTATTCCCCAAGCCTAGAAGACAGGGGACTCAGCAAACTTTGTTCTCTTACTGTGAGCTTTAGTAGATAATTATCGGGGAGGGGGGCTCATTTAACACTTAATATCACACTATTACAATTTATTTCTTATCTAATGCTGTGTATTCTTTAAGACATTATAAACTCTTTTGAGGAAACTACATATATTGAAAACTTGGTACTCTATGTAACACAACTCTTGCAACTCTATGAGGAATGTTTCATGGTCCCTAATTTAGATTCAGAAATGTGACTGACAGAATCAAGTTCATTTCACAAAACTCCTCGATGATCTGTATTTACATTTTGATCATCTTTAGCACTAGCAAAGTCACATAAAAGCATAGAGCTGCTACTCAAAAAATGTGCGATCCATGAACTAATAAACTAACATACCTGAAACTTGCTCAAAGGTACATTTGAAGGTATTTTTTTTTTTTAGAAACAGAGTCCCACTTTGTTGCCCTTGGTAAAGTGCCATAGTGTCACAGCTCACAGCAACCTCCACCTCTTGGGATTAGGTGATTCTCTTGCCTCAGCCTCCCAAGTAGCTGGGATTACAGGCACCGACCACAATGCCCGGCTATTTTTGTTGTTGTTGCAGTTTGGCTGGGGCTGGGTTTGAACCCTCCACCCTCAGTATACGGGGCTGGCGCCCTACCCATTGAGCCACAGGCGCCACCCCATTTGAAGGTATTTTTGAAGAATTATTCTCCCACACACAATAGCTATAATGCTAAACATGGCTCAGTTCCAGTATTATCACATATATGTATTTCCATAATTATGGACAAATAATTTGCATGCAGTTTTCTCCTCCTCACAGAGGAATAATGGTAAATAAAGCTGACTAGGTAATCAGAAGTCTGGCCCTTTCAATCCCCAACCTCCTCTTTCAAATGACTTTTCCCCATAGTTGGCTCAGATGTCAGGCATGTCACATGATCTAAGGCCTTCACCCTCAGTTATAGGAATACCAGGGGTTTTTCTACAGTTGTTTTACTATATGATGTAAGTAAGAATTTTTCTGTTACCAGAGCTATTAAGTAGTAAATCTTGCCCTTTATGTATTAAGGAGATGGTTTTAATATACCAGCAGTTTAAGCATTCTCATTATAACATTTTTGTATTAGTGATGATGTCTCAACTTTCTCTCTATAGGTGTCTGGCAGATGAGTGTGTAGAGTAGGGGAAGAAACTTTGCAAAGACACTGGTGCCAGAGAGAAGATGGGGAGAGAGGTGAGAGTCAGGACTAGAGGGGAAGAGACAGGAGCAAGGAAAAGAAAAGGAAAATTACAAGTTTTGTATCATGAGAAACAGTGGTACATGGACATTTCCACTAACCCTCTCCCCTTTTAAGCATACATTGTGGATAGTAATGACTTTGAACTAGGCCATGGACATCTAAGCAACAGTGATTCTCATTATTGGTTTAAATCATTCATAACTGAAAATGTATCAATGATAAGCACAAAATGGAGGGAGATGTCAATTTTAAACTATAATATATTCAGAAAAACTTCACATATCAAAGTTTACTCTAAGGACAAAATAACTTAGGGTCCTTGATGTCAGTAGAACATTTTTCTAGGATCAAGAGCTGAATGCTGCAATTTTGATAACTGTACCCTTAAACTAAAAATGTAGTATTCTTTGTGGTTTTCATATATTGTGCATGTTATCCAGAACAAAAATGCTGACAATTTAATATCATTTCATATAGATTCAGAGCCTTAGGTAAAATGTAAATATCAGTAGGAAATAACAAAAAATACAAAAATAAAGAGGATGCTTTCATCCAAATAACTTCTTATATTATAGAAAAAGTATTCCATCTGAGAGCTTTCTGCAAGACAGGATATCACCATTTCATCCTATCAGTTTCCTCTATAAAATTATATCAAGAATTTAAGTTTAACAGCATCCCTACCATAAAATTCTAATTTCTTTAAAAACAAGATGTTTCAATAAATAGAAGGTGAAAGTAACAAGAAACTTATTTTTACTACAGTGACTATATAACCAATGAATTTTTACAAATCCATGCATATTTAGCATGAAAGTTTACTCCAAAAACTTTGTTTAGGTCTTTTCTTTCGTGTTGTTAATGTTTTCCGAATGGCTTCATCAGATATAAATCCACATAGTACACAATCCACCTATTTAAAGTATGTAATTCAATGGGTGTAATCATAGCTTTGCAGCTGCCACCACCATCGATTTTGAGACATTTTCATCACCCCAATGGAAATCATGTAATTATGAGCAGTCACTCTCCATTTTCTCTTTGGTCCTTGGCAAACACTTTTACTTTTTGTCCCCATAGATACGCCTTTTCATATGAATAGAATCCTGTGATCAGGAAGTTATCATCACCGGCTTCTTCCACTTAGCGTATTTCCAAGGTTTCCAAGGTTCATCCATGTCACAGGATGTATCAGAAATTCATTGTTTTATTGCCAGATAGTATTCCATTGTATGGACATATCACATTTTATTTACCCAAGCCAGTTGATGGCTATTAGACTACACCTGTTGAATTATATAATTTAAATAGGTGGATTGTGTACTATGTGGATTGATATCTAATAAAGCCATTGTGGAAACACCATAACCATTCATATGGTTGTTACTAATAATGCTACTATAAATGTTTGTGTAAAGATTTTTACTTCTCTTGGGTGTATACCTAAATGTGCATACCGTAGGTTGCTCTGTTTAATCTTTTGAAGAGCTTCCAGACTTTTCCAAAGCAGCTTCCCATATTGTTTACAATTCTTAATTTTGGTTGTTTCATACCTGATTCCAAGGTTCTTGAGGTACTAGTTATGAATCTTCCAGCAGAACCTATTATAATGAAACTATATTCATTCTGCTTTATGCTTTTTCACTTTGTTCCACCACTAAGATATCCTCATTCTTCTTTTTTTGCCACTAGGTAGACATGTATTTGAACAGAGAAAAACACTGAATTTATTTGCTATTTAGTAAAGAACTTTAGAATAATTTTTTAAGAGTTATTCATTATATAAACATAAATTTCAGTGAGTGAATTTAATGTAGCCATCTGAATTAATTTTTCTTGGGAGAAATATTGATGGAAGATACAGAAGCAATATTTGCTTTAGTATCAAGATTATGTTCAATCGTCTTCAATATTCACCTGGTATTTATTCCACAGTAAGAGATCCATGTCAGAGATTTTGGTAAGCATGAAAAATGAATCTTAAATACTTTAGAAAAACTTTAAATAGCTTGAAAACATAAGTTAGCAAGTTTTTTTTTTTTTTTTTTCTTTCTCCTATGTAAAGTAAAAAATTTGGGGCTGGGCTTGGTGGCTCATGCCTGTAATACTAGCATTCTGGGAGGCTGAGGCAAGTGGATTGCTTGAGCTCAGGAATTCGAGACCAGCCAGAGCACAATAAGAGACTCTGTCTCTACTAAAAATAGAAAAACTAGCCAGGCATTGTGATGCACACCTGTAGCCCCAGCTACTTGTGAGGCTGAGACAAGAGGATTATTCAAGCCCACAAGAGTTTGAGAATGGTTTGAGCTATGATAATGCCATGGCACTCCACCCCGGGTGACAGAGTGAGACTCTGCCCCCACCTCCACAAAAAAAAAAAAAGTAAAAAATTTGTATATAATTTTTTTTACTGTATACTGGGTATGCAGTAAATTTCAAAATCAGAAAAATAGAGTTTCAGGATTAAAGAACACATAAATTTACTTTTATCTTCCCTCTATGGCACCAAGGTAATTCCTGCCAAATTTATTTCCATAAATATATAATTTTGAGGAATTGCTAAATTACTTTAAACTGAAAGAAATTTCCCCATTTAAAAAAGCATCTGTAATTTATGTATTAAATTCATATTTTGATTAAAAATATCAATTAACAATTTTATCCATAAAATCAGATGGAAAAATCTATAACAAAATCTCAATGTGCAGAGTACATTTACACATTAAAAATTTTCCACCATAGAATTAGACTTTTTCTGAGTACAAGTTACAGAAAATATGACCTAAACTGACTTTAGGAAAATGAGAACAGCTTCCATTAGCAAAAAGAATATGTGGTTTTAAGTACTGTTAAAGTCTAGATGATATAATTTTCTCTCAGTTTCTTAGCTCCATATTTCTGTTGACTACATATTTTGAGAAGTTCGTGCCTTACTATAGTGACAAACATCATTCTGTTTATATCTCTTCATTCTCACATCCAGTAAGTAGCAAGGCTTTGTCTCAGAAATCCCAGCAAATGCTCACTGTGAATTAATGCTTCCAAATGGCTGAGGTGGCCATTTGAGAACCAATCACCATGAGCACTAACTGGGGTAGCCTTCAGTAAAACTCTCCACATACAGTGTTAAGGATACAGCCAGTAGTAACACACGAGGATATGGACTTGAAACAAGTTATGGCATACTTTCAAAATAACAGGAGTGAATATTGATGCCCTGTCAGGGTTCTACCCCAGGGGCAGGGTCCTTTAAGACTTGTGGAACTAGCAGTGATTGACTGGGGAAAAATTAAGTTAAAAGCTGTGAGAGATAAAGAAGACACAAAGAATAGAATTTTCAAAGGTGGATACAGGGGGCCCACCACTAGCTCGTGGGGCTTCAGCAAGTGTCCCCAAGTGTTTGCCCACCCAGCTTTTATTGAAGGCTATTTTCTTACTTAGTCAAAGGGATAAACTGAAGAAGGCAGTAAAAACGCCAGCAGTTTGGAGGAGAAAGCATGTTAGTTCTGATTCTATCTATAATCATTAACTTTAAGGGTGTGAGCAGCCTTGAGAAATCCAGAACCTGAGTCTTGTGTGTGGGCAGCCTCCTGTCTGTGGTCACACGGATTCCCTGGGGGAGGTTAGACTCCTCGAATTTCTCTGTGGAGCAGACTCAGTGGTGTCAGGTCTCCTCTGAAGAATCAGGGAAAGAGGAATTTTCCCTTATCCCCACCCAGAGGTGCTTCCCTCCATGATTAAAGTATAAGCCCATCTGCCCATGGCTCAGGGCTGGAGCTGCTCCCTTGATCTCTGCCATGGCCATTATACAAATCCCCACAATGGGTATTTGTTTTAACTGTTAACTGGGTAGGGTTTGGCCTGGTTAATGTTCCTTCCCAGGCCTTGCAGGCAGCTTCTGCTACTGCCATTGTTTTTCAGAGTGCTTACAGACACAGCCGGGGTGTTTATAAGCTGTATCCCTTGCAGGCCAGGCTTCCAGTAAAAGCAGAAACTGCCCAGACAAGTAATTTAACTGTTAGTTTATAAGTAAGCTAGTTAAACTATTTTTATTCCACTTTGCTCAGCTTATTTCTCATTTTTCCCCCTTTTCTGGGGGTGTTTTCCCTTGCCAAGAATGGAGTCTTTCATCCCCATTCTCCCTGCAATGCTCAAAGTATAGACAATGTGCACTAAAATGCTAATGCACTGTTAAAGTTATTGATAAATCACAAATGATCACATCACTTATACATGATCACATTTGATATCAATGAGAAATTCTGATAGAATACCTAATCTTCTTAAATTTTAACAGCATTATTGAGAAATCAACCTACAATAATTACCTTATGCTTATGATACACTTTTAAAATAAAGCTTAACTTACACATACACTCATGAACTATCACAATTAAAATAACGAACATATCCCTAGAAGTTTCCATACACCCCTTTATAATCTCACTTCAACCCCTTCCACTCAGGTAATCACTGATTTATTACACTTTCTAGAATTTTATATTAATTGAGTCATATTTTACAATTCGTCCATGTTGGGTTTATCAATGCATTTTATTGCCAAGTAACAGACCATCGCATGGATACATCACAATGTATCCATCCAAATATGCTGATGGATATTTGTCTTCAGGTTTGGCTATAACAAATGATGCTATGAACAAGCCTTTGAATGAATATACGGAGGGTGCCAAAAAATGTATACACGTTTTCAGAAAGGAAAAAACTATACTTAATTTATAATACTAGTCACATTTGACTTATGCAATTACGAGAGGTGCTTAATGTGACTTATATTTATCTTTTGTTATTGTTTTATATTGAATATTCTAATTTTAGTAGTTTTTTCCTTTCATAAAATATGTATATATTTTTTGGCACATTCTCTAGAATTTTTGTTTCTCTCGTGTAAGAGAATGGGTCAGTGGAATGTCTGAATATTATGGTAATATATGCCTAAGACATTTCAGAAAACTGCCAAACTGTTTTCAAATCATTCCATCATTTTACAATATGAACAGCAGTATCTGAGAGTTCCAGTTTTTCTACATCTTTGCCAACATTTGATATGGTCCGTCTTAAGGCATTTCAATGGTCATGTAGTGGTATCTCACATTATGTTTTCAATTTGTACTTTCCTAGTGACTAATAATGTCGAGCATCTTTGTATGTGTTTATTTGCTGTCCCTAAATCTTCTGTGATATGTTTGTTCAATATTTAGGATCATTAAATAATTTATTGTTTGATTATTATTGAGTTCTGGGGGCTCTTTATATATTCGTATACTAGCCCTTTATAAGATAAGTGATTTGCAAATGTTTTCTCCTAGTCTGTGGCTTGTCTTTTCATTCTCCTAACACCATCTTGCAGAGAACATAATTTCTTTTTTACTTTTTTTTATTTTTACATATACATGTGTTAATTAGGTTTCCACTTTTTGCTTTCACAGAACTTAAAAGGTTTAAAATTTAATAACAATAACAATGTTTAAGATAAGACTATCTTATCTTTAGTTTCTAGTCTAAATAAGAATGAACGAAGATAAATACATTCAGAAAAGAAAACAGACAATTATTACATCAAAATATTAAGCAATATTAATAATAATAATGCCAAGAAAGTAATGTTCACATTGTCAAATAAGAGTATGTCTATTATAGGATGTTTTGACTCTTGGGCAGTGCCTGTGGCTCAAAGGAGTAGGGCACTGGCCCCATATGCTGGAGATGATGGGTTCAAACCCAGCCCCGGCCAATAAACCCCCAAAACAAAACTACACTGCTTTGACTCTGAGGCTCACAATGAGGTCATCAGTTAACTTCTAATTTTTTTCTCTAGTCTCAAGAAATAGACAACTAATATTATATAAATAAAAGTAAAAGAGAGTTTCAAAAAACAGATCATGCCAAATCTTATAGACAATAGAAAAAGAAGAAATATTATAAAATCATTCTACTTGATCTGGATACACCTGATATTGAAACTGGAGAAAATACATTGTTATATAGGGAAATTACGAACATATTTCACTTATAAATGAGGATGCAATATCCTAAACAACATATTCACAAGTTGATTTAAAAATTAATGTTTAAATAATGTGCTTTGGTCAAAATTGAATCCAATTTATGTGAGAATCAGTCACTATTTTCTTTCCTTTTTCTTTTGGTTTTCTTTCCCTCACCTCCTCCCTCCTTCTCTGTCTGCTCTCCCCTTCCCCCATGCCTCACTGTGTCATTGTCATTAATTGACCTCAAATCAAAGTTGAATCCATAGAATTCATGCTTCTCCATTCCTGTGATGTTTCACTAAGAATAATGTGTTCCACCTCCATCCAAGTTAGTACAAATGCTGCAAAGTCTCCATTGTTTTTGATGGCTGAGTAATATTCCATGGTATATATATACCATGGCTTACCAATCCCTTCCTGGGTCGAAGGACATTTAGGCTGTTTCCACATTTTAGCAATTGTAAATTGGGCTGTGATAAACAGCCTTGTACAATTGTCTTTTTAGTAAAAGTTTTTTTTTTTTTTTTTTTTTTATTCTGGATAGATACCCAGTAATGGGATTGCAGGATCGAATGGGAGGTCTAGGTTGAGTTCTTTGACCTTTGTCCATACTTCCTTCCAAAAAGGCTGTATTAGTTTGCAGTCCCACCAGCAGCATAGAAGTGTTCCTTTCTCCCCAAATCCACACCAGCATCTGTAATTTTGAGATTTTGTGATATAGGCCATTCTCACTGGAGTTAGATGGTATCTCAGGGTGGTTTTAATTTGCATTTCTCTAATACTTAGGGATGATGAGCATTTTTCCAAGTGTTTACAGGCCATTCATCTGTCATCTTTAAAGAAGATTCTATTCATCTCTCTTCCCCCATTGATGTATGGGATTGTTGGTTTTTTTCTTGCAGATTAATTGAAGTTCTGTGTAGATCCTGGTAATTAAACTTTTGTCAGATTCAAAATGTGCAAATATCCTTTCCCATTGTGTAGGTTGTCTATTTGCTTTGGTCATTGTCTCCTTGGCTGTACAGAAGCTTTTCAGTTTAATTAAAGCCCATTTGTTTATTGTTGCAGTTGTTGCTATTGCCATGGTAGTCTTCCTCATAAAGTCTTTCCCCAGGCCAATATCTTCCAGTGTTTTTCCAATTCTTTTTTTGAGGATTTTTATCATCTCATGCCTTAAATTTAAGTCCTTTGTCCGTCTTGAATCAATTTTTGTGAGTGGAGAAAGGTGCACATGCAGTTTCAATCTTTTACATATGGATATCCAATTCTCCCAGCACCATTTATTGAATAGGGAGTCTTTCCCCCAGTGAAAGCTCTTGTTTGGTTTATCGAAGATTAGATAGCTGTAAGTTGTTGGTTTCATTTCCAGGTTTTCTATACAATTCCAAGTATCTATGTCTCTATTTTTGTGCCAGTACCATGCTGTCTTGACCACTATGGCCTTGTAATACAGCCTAAAATCTG
>CAUYRH010034951.1:0-10170 GCA_963574655.1 Perodicticus potto | reverse complement strand
AAAGAGAGGAAGGAAGGAAGGAAGGAAGGAAGGAAGGAAGGAAAGGAGGGAGGGAGGGAGGGAGGGAGGAAGGAAGGAAGGAAGGAAGGAAGGAAGGAAGGAAGGAAGGAAGGAAGGAAGGAAAGGAGGGAGGGAGGGAGGGAGGGAGGAAGGGAGGAAGGAAGGAAGGAAGGAAGGAAGGAAGGAAGGAAGGAAGGAAGGAAGGAAGGAAAGAAAGGAGGGAGGGGGTCAGGTAGAAGCAAATAAAAGGGCAAGGAAAGAAGGAAGGAAGGAAATCAATTTTTTACTCTTAGACAGTATACGTGATTACGTTAAATATGTGCATTAAGATTTTCTGAAAACAACTTTATAAAGATTATTTTACACTCTTCCTGACCAAGTATATCAGACAATAAAAACAAATTAAAGTCAGATTACAAATTTGTGCAAGTAATTTGACAAATACAATCTGTCTTGTGCATGTAGACTACATGAAGGTAAATTGGGCAATTCAACTGTGTTGTCGTTTCTAACATTTTTACCTTAAATAAAACATAAATATACTTTTAGGTTTACAAAAAGTCCTACATTTCAATTTTACTCAAAGTACTTAGCACATTACTTTGAAAATATTATACTTTATAAAAATTCTCTTACTAAAATGCAAAATTGTAAGTCTACTTACACTTTATGCATCATTTCAGGTCTTTTTGGTGTCACTTATCTCTGATCTTCATTTAGTTGTCCAACTCCAGCTGAAATTAAAGTAAATAAGGCTTACTCTTGTTACCCTACCAAGTTAGTTGGGAAGATAGAAAAGTAAACAGATGTTAAAATACCTTTGTTCATTCCACAAATCATTATTAAGTTCCTACCATTCTTATAGTTTGTAGGAAAAAAATATAAAAGCTTATGTTATAGCAAGGAGAACAGATAATAAAACATTAAAACCATAAAAAAAGATAATTACATTGCATGTGAGAAATTGATAATTACAATAGGAAAAAAAATAATGCAGACTAAGGTGCTCCAGGTTGTAAATAGTACAATTAAAACTACGTATGTAAAATTTACTTGAAAAAGGATGGTTTTAACAATTACTTGAAAAGTATAAGGTTATTATTAGGCACATAAGATATCTCAGTAGAGAATATTACAGAACAGGGAATAAACCAGTGAGAAACCCTAAGACATGAATCTACCTGATGAAAATAATGGAAAATACAGAGGTTCATGGTAAGGACAGCAGAATGATTAAGGGAAAGAAACAAAATAAGGTATGATCACATAAAAATTTTGAGGACAATTCTGAGGTCTTTGACATCACATCTATTTCTATTAGAAGGAAACCATCATGGAGTTTTGTGGAAAGATATGGCAAATTCAACTTTTGTTCTAACGTGGCTGCTCTATTAAACTAGATGGAAAGCAGTTCAAGAAGAAGCAGGGGCAAGCGATGCAGGGCCACAGAGCTGCGGAAGTGTAGAGTCGGGGTTCTCAGGCTGGAGAAGTCAGGAATGCTTCCTGAGGAAGGTTATCCTTGACTTATCATGAGGTGTTGATGGAATTTTGTTACCCCCTTGATGAAAATGATTCCTGATGGGTAAGGTCAAGAAGACTTTTGGTTTTAATGGGCTTCCAAGAAGGGAGAGTTTGAGTTCTCTGCACCATAAGGATAATAAGAAGCTGAAAGCCTGCAGTTAGAGCTCCTCAAAGACATCAGGAACCAGGGTCAAGATATTGTTATAAGTTTTGTGTACAGGATTATGACTTGTTTAATTCCACCACTATTATTTGGAACCTTAGAATGAACTCATACATGGGTCATTACAAAAGTTCTGAGATTACACAAAAATCAAGACACATAAAATCCACATGGACAGAAACAAAGTCTCCCCAGCAGCACCAAGAACTTTAACTTGCTTGGGTGAATCAGAAAGGATGCTGTCGATTGTGTTTCTTCAAAGTGAAATAATGAAGTGTAACACTGTCTGTGTCAACCACGTGTCCATGTATTTTATGCTTAGACACTAAACAAAATACAATATCCCTTCTGTGCTTCCTTTCACAGCTTCTATTATTCCACTTATGTTCTTTACCCAAACTCAACTCAGTATGCATTTGAAACTCCTTTTCTGTTGTAAATTACTTCCTTAAGAAAGCTCATAACTAAAAAGTTTCTCCATGTTCTTTCCTAATTGGGTCCTAGAAATATCTTTAAGTTGCTACTTATATTAAGCCCTCTTTAGTGGAAAGGACTTACCCATGCCGGCAGTCAGTCATCTTCAGGTTATGAGTGGGGTGAGGACAGAGGAAGGAATCAGCACTATCTTTGCCAGTTGTTGCTACTTTCAAACCTTTCCCTTCCTATTCTTTTCTTTTCTTTTCTTTTTTTTTTTTTTGAGATAAGAGTCTCAGTTTGTCATCTTCAGTAGAGTGCCCTGGTGTCATAGCTCACAGCAACCTCCAACTCTTGTGCTCAAGGGATTTTTTTTTCCTCTGCCTTCCAAATAAATGGGACTATAGGTGGCTGCCACAATGCCTGGCTATTTTTACAGATAGGGTGTCACCATTGCTTAGGCTGGTCTCAAACCTGTGAGCTCAGCAATCCACCCACCTCAGCCTTCCAGAGTGGTGGGATTATAGACATGAGCCGCCGCACCCAGCCCTACCTCCCTATTCTTGTGTGAAAGATCATCACACTTTTGAAGTTCATTCCATCTAGTCGAGTCTATTCTACTAATGTCTGAGTTAATCATTGCCCCATAGTAATTGTGGTCCTAGACACCTGTATCATAGTTTCCTTTTCTTTCTTAAATCCAGTTACCATAATAAAGATGATTGTCATTAATGCTAATACTGAGTATTCTGGGCTCACTTCCTTCTCGACTTTTGCTTGGAGACATGTTAATATTACATGCAAGGCCCCCTTGTTTTGACAAAAGCATTATGAGCAGAAGTAATCTATATTTCCTTCCAGCCAGATCATTTCCTTGCTTGTTTGAGAACTTCCAGAGTGCTTTCTCTCACTGGCATGGTAACAAGCACTGCCTAAAACAGTGTTTACTGCTCCAGCCTAGATCCCTAAATAGATGTGGAAAACAGAATGCTCAAGCATACTTGTGAATAACTAGCAGCATAAGTGAAATGCAAACTTTTATTTTAGCCCACTAAGATATGTGCCTGCTGATAATGGAGCATGAATTAGCCTATTCTGCCACTGAGGAATATAAAAATTATAATAAAGAAGACAGTTGAATTGACGTATATGGTGTTAGGTAAGGAGATGCAAACATGTGGTTGGAAACTGTTTTGATCATGTGAAAGGATTATAATCCATATTATATCATGGCACAATGCTTAAATTCTCTCCAGAGATAAGATAGAAAATATATTTTATAAACTTAAAAGATACATAAAAGAGATTGAAAAATAAAATGCTAATAGTGTATACCGGTTGTAGTTGACAAATTACTATAGTAAAGAGATGAGCTCAGAGAATATTTGCATAATTAAAAAAAGAAGGAACTAGAATAAAAAGAATCCAGTAATTCAGAGACCTGTGGGTTGGAAAGAGGCAGGTATTTCTCATCACCAACTTGTAAAAGACAAAACTAATAAGACCTTTAAGTGGTAAAGACTGATTAGAGTCATCCTTGCTGTAATATTGAAATGGTGTTGTGACTTTCACCACCAGTGTGAAAACACCTGAAAGAATTTAAGTACCATCCTTCAAACTTTTTCCCTTGAACAAACTGGCCTAGAAGTAAGAGAAATGAACTGTTGGTATGACTGTCAGTGCCTTTAAACAGATAACTCAAAAAAAAAAAAAAAAAAAGAAAGTAATCCTTGGGTGTGTAGTCTACAGAACAGTGTCCGGTTGGCATCGGGTGCCTGGTTTAGTACTGTGGCAGGACACACGGCAGGGCACTGCTGGAGGAAGAGGGCTCTCGGGTCTCTGTACTATTTTTACAACTTCCTATGAAATGATTTCAAAATAAAAGCTTACTTTTTAAGCATTAAAAAACAACAAAAAAAATAAAAATAAAAATAAACAGATAACTCAAATAAATAAGAAAACCAAAGGTTTGATTCATACTACCAAGGAACCATAGGCCTGGAAATGTGCTGTTCAACATGATAGCCACTAGCCACCCGGGGCTATTAAATATAAAATGTGACTAGTGTCACTGAAATTAATTTTTAATTTTATTTTGATTAAATAGAAATTCTCAAGCATGTGAAATAGGTTTTTTCTGTTAAACACAATTCACTGCTAGGAAGTGGCTCGTTTCATTAGCCATAGAAATTTTAACATCATAATCAGCATGTGCTACACCTGTAAAACACACCTGGACTTCACAGACTTACTAAAAAAAATAAGAAAGTAAAATTTCTCACTAATAATTTTTATATTGACTATGAAACATAATATTTTACATAGTTGGGTTTAAGTAGATAAATAAAAGTAGTTTTACCTGTTTCTTTCTAACAGGTAAAACTTTCTGAATTATATTTTAGTGGATATTACTGATTTGGACTAAAATACACTAGTGACTGTATGAGACTTGAATCATCCTTGCAATGCTATACTTCTGCAGGCTTGAAGCAAGCTGACACAGCCACCTGCTCAACACCCAGGAAGGAAATTAGCTAATGTTCTGTTCAGGTATGGCTAAGGGAGAGAATGGGGAGGAAAAACAGAAACTTCTCAAGAGAGCAGTTCAAGGACCATGAAAATCAATGGACTGTGGAGCAACTCTCAGGAAGGGATATCTCCATCCCCAAGGAATGGGCACTCATAGTTTCTGCCCAATGAGATCAATACCGAACATTTGCTCTCCTTTCTGAAGGTGTATGATAGATGTCCTCTTTCTGGTTGTCTCTATGAGATAATAGACAAGGAGAATACTTCTTTTGGTGCACACATCAAAATAAGCTGCATTTAAACTTAAGTTAGAGACTGCTAAACATCATTCCTAAAATAGAAACAATCACACATAAAAAAGATTCTGGGCTTTGATCTCAGTGGCTTGACAGAACTAGATTTTCTCCTTGGAAATTAACTGCTTAATTCTGACTACATGAAGGAGGTAAGTTGAAATTTGGGGCACAGTAATAGGTGTTAATGCTGATCGTCAATTATTTCCAACTTTCTTCCTTCTTTGTGGGATTCGACTGCTAGTTGTATTATGTGAGTGGAGCTATTTTAAAACCCACAATTTAGAAACCGCAGTGATTTGTATCATTTTCGGTCTGGCATGTTCTTCTCTTACCCAATACTTAAGATATTATTCATGGCTACGATTCCACTATTTTGTCCACCTAAGTGGATGTGTGAATGGAGCTTCTCATTTGAACCATACTGGACATACAGCCTGAGCAAGAAATCAAGCTGTATTATATTAAGTCAGGAGGTATGGGGGCTATTGGCTACTGAGGCTTATCTTAGAAGACTGTTCTTACAGACATACTTGTCATGTAATTAGATAATCCATTCAACAAATTTGTCTTCATTAAGAACCATGTTCATGACTCTACACAGCTCCTTTTTATAAACTATGCTTGTGGCTCGGTGCCTGTGGCTCAACGGGCTAAGGTGCTAGTCATGTACACCTGAGCTGGCGGGTTCGAATCCAGCCCAGGCCGGCCAAACAACAATGACAGCTGCAACCAAAAAATGGCTGGGCGTTGTGGCGGGCGCCTGTAGTCCCAGCTACTTGAGGGGCGGAAGCAGGAGACTTGCTTGAGCCCAGGAATTGGAGGTTGCTGTGAGCTGTGATGCCACAGCACTCTATCCAGGGTAACGGCTTGAGACTCTGTCTCAAAAAAAAAAAAAAACTATGCTTATTTTATTTTTGAAATCTTAAAATTCATATTTTCCCCTTATTTTTTGGTTTTGTATTTTGTAGAATCTCATGTTACAAGTAAATTTGTCCTTTGATTCCAATGACCTATTTATCTTATTACCATATCTTTTCTCTGAAAGTCACAGGCTGGTCCGTCACGTGAACATAGTGGTTTAGACATTCCTAAACATAGGAATTTAGGCTTTTCTAAAAACATACTTACATGGTTCACATTTGTGTGTATTTTCTTTTCCTGCATGACAAATTGAGCTTTACTTGAACCCTATGACTCTGGAAAACACTGACATTTAAAGAAAACTCTCTCCTTTTGTATTCCAGAAATGTTTTGTAAAAAGGAACAAACCTTCTTCATAAAAGAATACTCTTGTTGCTTACTATAAGATGCTCAGACACAGGCCTTCCAATTATTGTTCTTTGCCTCATAAATGGTTAGTCAAATTATTTGGATCCATTAACTGGTCCGGCGAAATGCCAACTTTGGTTATGCTGCTCTTCTGCCTCCAACTTCCCAAACTTTAACTCCCCTCAGCATTTAGCTCCTCCAGAGCATGGCCTGATCTCAGGCAAAAATATTCCCTGACCAATTGTCTCATTATAATCCTTCCATCCCACTTCCCCACATTCACTCCTTCTAATGTTGTTTACTTCCACCTGTTTTAAAAATTCTTTCTGCCTTGCCTTTGTGATGCTGGTAGATCTTGTGGCCATGGCATTATCCCTACTGCTATAGCATGGTCCTACCTCCTTGGAACAATCCCTTTGAATAGAATTTTTGTTTACCTATGTCCTGTTTTTTTTTTTAAACAGGCATTGTTTCTTTTATTTTAAAAAAATTACATTTCCAATAATGTTATTTCATTTTTCAAGGTAATTTAAGCACTTTTACTCTAAATTAAGTAAATAAGAAATGAGAAATTTAAATTCTCATACTTAGTATATCATATCTTTACAGAAAATCTCTGACATTAGCCCTGGTCACCTTGGCAGGTGCACTGTTTTTGAGAGTGCATTTTCTGATTCTATTATCCAGCTTTATTTTCCTTCCTTTTCCTCATTTTCAGAGTCTCACAATCCCATTTCCCTGTACGTCCATTCTGTATGTATAGACTTTGTATGTCCACTGCCTGTGCTAGAAATACGGCCTACAAGCTCATCACACTGTTTCTTTTTTATAATTAAGTCCTCAGTTTGGGAATCAGGTTCCTGAAACCCCTAACTCTGTTTATAGTGCCCTCTTATATGATGCATCCTTTCCAAATGCTTTTACCCCATACATACCACTCCATGATCAAATGGCTGTCCTATGAAGCCATCATACCCATGAATTGTAAATACATATTTTATGTGGTAGATGGAATGATCATATTTTTCAAAGATAAGAAGTAAAACCTCACTAAAAGAAAATACTGACAATAGTGTATTTTGCAATGCAGAAGTTATTCAGTCTGGTTTGCTACCTTATAAGGAATACGGTAAAAAAGTCTAGAATAATTTGACACTACCAGTCTGGTCAACTTCGCTGTGCCCCAGTAATATGAGTTCAAGATAAACTCCATTTCCTATGTATCTGCTCCTAATCTCCTGGAGCGAATACAATTGCTTCTAATAACAATTTATACAGGGAGCAAAGTACAAATCTATATCAAGGGGGAAACGCTCCTGAAGGTAATCACAGTTGAAAGATGTTGCCTATTATCAGGCACACAATAAAAAATCTTTTTATATTCTTATGCAGAGCAGTTAGCATCCTATTGAACATTCCTGAATAGGCTCTTGATTTTAACTTTGAGCAGAGAAGACCCATTGAAATGTTTGATTCAAACAAGGGATCACTTTACTCTAAAGGTGAATCTAAGCAATATAGGGAGATTTCAGTGCTTTTTCATCAACTTTTTCTCTCTTTTAAAATGGATTTTTTCATCCACCAAACTTCTAAATGTTGACAGGGTACAAATCTTGGTCTTACATTCTTTTCTCTTGTTTTATCTGTGCTATATCCTAATGTGATCCACTTCAGAACCATGCTTTAATAAGTATTCATACTTTGAATACTTAAGAAAGTACCTGGTATCTGTCTGTAAGTGCTTAAAAAATATTGAAATATGAAATTGCTCAAATTGAAATTGTAAATTGAGATCTATAACTTCCATCCACCAGTAAGTAGCATTGGGATTAATAGCACCAAATGAATCAGCTGCACAAGCCAAAAGCTCTGTGGAGAAGTAGATCTAAAAATCTAGATCTAACATTCTTAAATCTTGGGATCAGATCCCTGAAGAAACATAATGTAAAATGATGAATATAGACTTATTTTTTAAAGATGGCATTAGTTTGCTATGAGAGAGTAATAACAAAAAATTATAAATTAAAAAGGTTGACAAATACCATAAAAATCTCAAAATGCCAGGAGTCTTTAGGCAAGATATATCAGGTACAAAGATGTTTTTTAATATTTTTAAATCCACAAAAAGGGCAACATTAGACTCAGGCATGAACAGTCTTTATAGTAACGAGAGATTAAAGGTACATATATACTATATATATGGTCGTTACCCATTGTATATTTACATACATACATATTCCTGCATGTGTGTGTGTGTCTGAGTCTAAATCTGACCCATAATCTGCAACAAGCAGCCCAGGAAGCCAAACTGCTCTCTGCACTAAGGGGTTTGGAAGAAATGGTCCAGGAACAAAATAGTAACTCCTGTGTCAATCATCTCTAAATGGCTGGGACTTCATTAATAACCTATAATTATTGAGACCTCCCTTAGTTTTTGATCTTTTTTTCTAATTTAGGGCAACCAGAGGAAGTTGCACCCCTGACTAAGCACTTAGAATGCCCTGCTGTGGTCAACCTGCCTATTGCTTCCCCATTCCAAGAGCCTCTAATCAGGGAATGGCTGATGCCTTCCCTTGCTTTTCACTCCTTTTTCTGCTGAAAGTTTTTCCGTCTCTTCTGTCTTTGAGTCTGATGAAAACAAGTGAAGACTAACTCCCTTGCTGTAGTAATCTCTGAAAACACAGAAAGTGCCCAGGCTGGTTCTAGAGTCTGTGTATTTCCATAGCACTACCAAAAGTCTATTCCCTAAAAACACAGAAATTTAAAAAAATTCAAGTTTATGTTATTCATATTAAAGAAAAATAAAACAATATATGCTGTGCCTTGAACTCCTTCGTTGTAATACCATTCCTGGAAGCGAAAAACCTCAAATTTATCTATTCGTTAGTGAAAACCATATCCTGTGATTATTTATCTTCACATTTTTCCAGTGATTGAAAGAATTTTCTGCTGACATCCTTATGATCCGGTTCATCTCTAACCTGCTTTCAAGTTCAAGCCTCCTATGTAACTTTATGACACAATGCTAGGTGACTTGTCAGAGTGGCAAGCAGCGCATGCCTAGAGGTCCATTCTGACTAAGAAAAGCCAGTGATAAATATTCATGCAAATAACATTAGGCTATGTTCAAATTAAATATTTCCTCCACTAATATATCCCCCAAGCTAGATCTTTGCTCAATATCCTGAAAAAAATATGCCTCTGGTAATTTCAATATCATAAAAGGTAAGAGGAAATCTGATGGAGGAAAAAACATGTAGGTGGAAAGTAACGGTGTGTTTAACCACCGTCACTTTTAACAGTAAATAAAATATCTTGTTTTTTGAAAATTTTCCACAAGCTTTAGATATTCTTCCCCAAACCTTAGATGATACCTATGAAAGAGGTTCCTAGAGAATTAAACTTTACTGTTTTCACAGTAAATACATCTTTGACATACTACCTTCTTTAAGTTTTGTCTTTCTTTTCTCCATCCACATCAGCTCTATCTGTCAAAAAAGATCTGTACAAGTCTAAGCAAAGGAAAATACAGATTAATGCACCTAAGTGGAGAAAACTGGAGATATTCTTCCCGGAATATTGGAGAAGGCAAAACTTGAGACAAGTTGTATCAGAAAATTGGACTGGGAACTAGAAGTAAGGAATTTCTTCAGGAGATTTGGTGCCTGACCTCTGAAAATTTATATATTTACCTTTTCAGTTTAAATTTTAAGTTGTTCTTTATGATGATCTTCCCACCTTCCCATCAAGTGTTAAATACAGTCATGGTAAATATGTAACGTCTGTTTGGGAAGACTAAGGAATAAATTCCTATTCTCCCTTAAGAAAGGTCAGGGACTTCAGATACAATCAGAGATATTTTCATCAACCTGATTGTGATAGCATTCAAGAGACTTTGAAGGGTTAGGAGAAAACTGCTCACCATCTTTCATGGCTTCCATGTCACTCATTAAAAGCCAAAGTTCTTCAATAGCTTAA
>CAUYRH010034950.1:0-41793 GCA_963574655.1 Perodicticus potto | reverse complement strand
TATCTTGGACCTTATCTGGAAAGTAATGTGGAGCCACTAAAGGGTGTTTCATTCATTCACTCATTCATTCATTCAACAAATGATCATGCACACTATTCTAAATAGTGAATAGGATAAATAAAACCCACATCTCACAAAACCGACATTCCAGAGAGAGGAAAGGAGACAATAAATGAGTAAACAAGTCATTGAAAAAGATGATTTTGGAAAACAGTACCTGCTATGAAGAAGGTGAAACAAGGCATTGGACAGGAACTACAGAAAGGAAAGAGGGCTATTTAACCTGGCATGGTTAGAAAAGGTCTCTCTGACAAGGTGACCACGTTTGAGTTCAGACGTGAAGGACATTAAGAAGCTAATTGTGCCAATATGTAGGGAGAGAACTTTTGGACTGAATTACAAGGTGGAAATGCCTTTGGGTGAGAGCAAGCTCGGCCTTTCAAGGAACCAAAAGTCCAGTATTCCTGCAGGGTAGTGACAAGGAGGGGGAAAATGCTGAAACTGGAATTATAAGCAGAGCCAGATAGTATAGTCCCTTATAGGTCAAGATAAGGAAAGTATATTTTATTCTAAGAACATTTGAATACCACTAGAGCTTTTAAGCTAGGGTTGGAGGAATTTTATTTCCAAAAGATATTTCTGGAGAATTAACTGTGATGAGACAGGAGTAAAATAAGTTAGAAGCTATTTTTGTAGCCTAGACAAGAGAAAATGGTAGCTTGGATGAGGATTGTAGCAGTGGGGAATAAATAAAAGTGGCCCATATTTAAAATCTATTTTGGAAGTAGAGCTATTTGGATTGGTTTATGGATCATAGACATGTATGAGAATTTTATAAGAGAAAGAAAGTAATAATGGTTCCTAGGTTTGTGCCGACAGCTATGAATTGAAATAAAGGAGGTAGGGTGGGAGAATGAGAATCACAGGCTTCGTTTTACCAAATTAATTGTGAGAGGCCTACTAGATATATATATCCAGGTGGAGATTTCAATTGAGTCAAGCTCATAGGAAGGTAAGGGATAGAGAAATTAATTTGGTCATTGGCATATGCATGGTATTTAGAGCCATAGGAGTTGATGAGATATTCAGAATCAGTGGACATAAAGAGGCAAAGAAAGCCTAGGACTCTAGGGTGCATTTAGATGGTTGTCAGAGGATAAGGAGCTGGCAAAGATGACTGAGATCAACCAGCCAATGAGGAGAGGAGGAAAGCCAGGAAGGTGTAGCATCACAGAAGGCAAGAAAAGAGAGGGTTTCAGAGAGGCAGTCATCAACTGGTGGGAGGGCAAATAATAAAAAGGCAGAAAAGTGACCATTGGATTTGGAAGTAGGGAGGTTTTAGATGATCACTTTGAGTGGAATGGTGAGACAAAAGCCAAGTTAAGTAAATTGAGGAGATAATGAAAAATGAGGAAATGTAACCTGTAAGTAGAGGAGATTCCTTAGACACATTTTTCTATGAAAGGAAACGAGACATAGGGGCTTGGCGTGTCTTGGCTTTCCATGGGCCATGCAAGCAGTTTGAATTCAGAGATGGTAATTTATGGTTCCTATGTATCACCTAGCATAAAACTATGCTCTTAAGTATGTCCTCAATTCTTACTGGCAGAATGGCTGGATGGGTGGGTGAAGGATGATTTGTAATTTGCTGAGGATACTGGTAGCAGAAATGAAACAATATGGGAGGTAAGAACCTTTAGATTTTTATTCTACTTTAATGTTGGTGAGACATGAACAAAAGATACCAGGAGAGTCCCTGGAAAATTGAGCGTGGTTGGTTGCTTAGAATTTTAGAATGTGATCCTTGATATTGATGTGTTTCTAGTCTAGAATATTTTTGGTGTTACAGTGGCTGTGGTTAATAATCTTGCAAAGTTGCTTCCTATTCTGGACATAAAATTTGAAGCACTTTTTTTACATCAGGGTCCACTGGGGTGCCCAGGATTAACTGTTTCCAAAACTCTATCAATAACAAGACAATGAAAAGACAATTCTCAAACAAGATTTGTTTTAAGAACATACTTTCCATAGTAATCAGACTGTAAGTCTCCAGTGACTAACATAGTAAAACACCTGGTGTTAGCGCTTTCCTTCCAGTCTCATGGCCATTATACTTACCTCTTGACCTTTTGTGTCTAAAATGGTCAAATTCATAAACTTGTCAAGGACCAACCAGCCTCCAGAGAATTTCAGAATGCTCAGAAAATGTACAATGGACATGTTTATAAGCCATGATAATAACTGACTAATAGGAAATACCCTGAACTGAAAATGAGAGTTCGTCATTTTAAATGGGTTCACTTTCCCAGACCAACTACTAGGGAAAATGTCGCATAAGTTGAATTAATCTTTAGAACCTCCCTATTCCATTTTTTGGTGTCTTCTTCCTCCCTAGGCACCAGAGGTTTCATGTCCGTGGATCTTATCCCTACAGAGAAAAAGTTATTTTAAAACTACTTCATGTGAAAGTATTAGTGTCTGACTGTAATTGTATCTTTTAATGGAACCCATGGGTAGAACACTGTCTGGCCCAACAGCAGGTTCTTGACTTCATTTCAGATGCTATCTAGTGCGGGGAAGTAGGTATGATGGTTCTGTGTTCCCTGGAATTAGTCCATCTGAGCAGCCACCTCCATCATGTAGGCTTCCTTGCTCTTCTGAGTTTGTTCACTCATGACACCAGACTTCAGACTAAAAGTTGTTCTGTAACCCTTTATCCAATATTGTATTATATTATCTTCTTTTCTTGAAAAAATTCAAGGGGATTATGGCTCTCTGTTGATAATATTTATTCAATAGTCATTTTTATTCAATAGTCATTTATTGAGCATTTATTATGTGCATTATGTTAGAGACTGGGACTTAGTAATTATTTAGCACATATTATTCCATTTAATTCTTATAACAAACCCATGAAGTTAGTTTTATGATCCTTTTTTTCACAGGTAAAGAAATTGAAATTCAGAACCAGTTAGCTAACTAGTTCAAGGTCATGCAATTATTAAGATACAGACATGGTTGTATCTTAGTTCAAAGTAGAGAAAGCTATTCTGTGCTGCTACCCTAGGTGAGCTCTGAGGTACTATAAAGTCAAGGAAAGGCGAGCTTAACAACAAAGAAAATGTCCAAAATAAATAGACAATTAGCTCAATTTAGCTAGAAACTACTAGTTTAAAAACAAAGAGGAAAATCCTATTTACTTTAATAACTTTAAAAAAAAACAGTAGAAGATACATAGGAATAAACTTAAGAAATCTGTAGGACATGTGGAGAAACTGAAAAACAACATACTTACCTGGCAGGGCAGATACCATGATCACAAAGGTGGTTTTCCCAGGGTGAGGCTTATCCACTGCACTCCAGATGTGCTGACCCCTCCAATTTCCCTAATTGTAGGAAACTTGACTGCATAATTTGTGGTAGTGGGGAACTGCATTCATGCTTTACACTGAAAAAAAGAAAAGAAAAGAAACTGAAAAACATTAGTAAGGACCTTAAGGAAAAAGAAGGGGGAGAGGAAAGAAACAAGACGGGAAGGGGGAGGATGGAAGGCAATTGGCAGGATCTTACCTAATGTACACAAGGTGAGGGTGTTTAGCATGCCCCCTGGGTGAAGGGCTCAACTACAACTTGAACTTCACCTTGGAAATGAAAACAATGCAAGCTAAACATTGGTACCCTCATATTAATCTGAAATTTAAAAACAAATGGATAAATGAGATATACTATGTTACTGAATTAGCATATCTAATGTTATGAAGTTCCACTTCTCGTCACAAACTCCCACCGCCTTGTCTATGAAGTGTTTGTCCCATATCCTTGCAATTCTGCTCATTAGTGTCTGTCTGTGCTTCTATCTAAGGACAACTCTTACAGTTAGGCTCTGACTATCATCAGTTCTTGCCAATTCAAGGCCATTGCTCTAGCAGTTCTCTCTCTCTTTTATTTTCTTTTACCAAGTCCTTCCTTTCTCTGGATCAGACCATCACAAAAAGACTGTGCTTTATTCTTCCCCTACAAGTTTAAAACTTTTTCCAGATTCTACTTCTAGCTGTCATCTCACTTCTCCACTCCTTTTTATAGAAAAACTCCTCCAACTAGTTACATGTGATTTCTGTCCCAGGTCTCCTCCTTTCAGTTTCTTTTGAATATAATCCATTCAGGCTTTCGCTCCAGTCCCTCCACCAAAACTGCTCAGATGATCAACATTGACCTCCACATTGCCAAAACAATGGCAATCATCTTTCTTGGCCAGCCGGCGGCATTTAACTGTCAGTCTGTCCTTCCTTTCCTCTGTCTGTTTATAGGACACTGTCCTGGTTTCATTGTTACATCTTTCTCATCCCAGTCTATATTTTGCTACTCAGTGAATGATGACAGGAAATGGTCACTAGAGACATTAGTGGTCACTCCCTTTATTAGGATCAAAGTGATTTTCTTCCTGATCTGGGGAATACTTTCATTTCCTATTGGACTGTTTTACTTCTTTATATCTTTTTTTTTAATTTTCAGAATATTAGAGGGATACACACATTTTGGTTACATAATTTACCTTTGCACATTTCAGGTCAAAGTTATAAGTGTGCCCTTCACCCAGAATGTGTGCATTGTACCCATTGGGTGTGAATTTACCAAACTCCTCTTACCTAGTTGATTCCAGTTGAGTTTTACTTCCATATGTGCACATATAAGTTTTGATCGACTATTTCGAACTTAGTGTCGAGTTTACGTGGTATTTGTTTTTCCATTCTTGTGATACTTCAATTAGAAGAACTCTCTCCAATTCCATCCAGGTTGTTACAAAAAATACTAGATCACAATGTTCTCTTATGGCTAAGAAGTACTCCATGGTATACACGCCTGTATACCACATTTTATTAATCCACTCATGTATTGATGGGCCCTTGAGTTATTTCCACATCTTTTGTTTTTGTTTTTGTTTTTGTATTTTTTTTTTTTTTTTGAGACACTGTCACCCTGGGTAGAGTGCTGTGGCATCAACAACCTCAAACTCTTGAGCTCAAGCCCTCTGAGTAGCTGGGACTACGGGCACCCACCACAATGCCTGGCTAGTTTTTAGAGACAGGATCTTGCTCTTGCTCAGGCTAGTCTGGAATTCCTAAGCTCAGCCTCCCAGATTGCTTGGATTACAGGCATCAGCCACTGCACCTGGCCCTCTTTTTTTCCTTTGGGGAAATACCTAATAGTGAGATTGCTGAATCAAATGGTAGGTCTACTGTTAGTTCTTTGAAATATCTTCATACTACTTTCCTTAGAGGTTGTACTACTTTGCAGTCCCATCAATAAAAAGTTTTGGGATTTTTCAATAAGAGCCATTCTCACTGGAGTTAGGTGCTATCTCATTGTAGTTTAACTTGCAGTTCTCTGACAATTAGAGATATTCAACATTTTTTCATGGGTTGATTGGCCATTAGATTAGCTTTATTTTAAAACTTGCTGTTCATGTTTCTGAACAGAAAAGTGGGTAAAAGATATGACTGTTTTATTTTATCTTCATACTTCCAGGCAGCCCCCTTTATATTTGTTGATCTACTGTTGAGGAAATTATAGAAATACTTGCATTGCTGTAACTAAATATAGTTGGACTTTTGGCTTAAGTCTCAGATAGACCCACCAAAAGGCAATTTTTGTGAGGGACTGAGAAGCTGCCTAGGAGTAGGCTTATTAAAATTAGCAGATATACATAGTTAAATTTGCATTTCAGATAAAAAAACAAACACAGGGCATTTTTTAAGTATAAGTATGTCTGATGAAATATTTGTATTTTGTCTGGCAGTTCTACCTGGTGCAGAACTGATCTATCCTCAAGAAAGAGCTTGACTCTGTAATAAATTCTTAGGTGATAGAAGGGAGGGATGTTTCTAACTGGAGTATGGTATCTTCCCCCCAATTTTGTACCTGGCCCGGATCTGCAACAAACTCGTGTCAGAGTCCAGAGAGGGTGAAGTTGGGTGCTTTGTTAGAGAGAAGAAAAAAAATTAAAACCACCTGAAACAGCGTTTGCTCTAATAGAATATAATCCAAAGAAGGAGGCAGGAGAAGTTTCTGTCTGCTCTTCACAGCAGACATCAGCTTTGGCATCTGAGAGCTGTGCCCTGTGGGAAATAGTCATGCCTGGTTAAGAGATACCAGGACCAGTGGCGTCCCTGGAGAAAGCACTGTCAGTGTGCAGAAGGGGGAACTGGGGCTCAGTAAGACGTTGCACTGTCAGTCAGCATAAATTAACAATTTTCACCAGCATGGAGAAAAGTCCAGACTTGCTTTGTTTAGAACTCGGAAATATCTCCCGAAAAATGGAGTGGAAATGTGCTCAGATGGCACACGCGAGGCACAACTGACTAATCCAGGGGCCTAAGCCTCAGAGAGGAACAACATTTAGAACCACAGTATCAGGTCTTTGTGTCTGCTGGCCTGACATGAAAGTTCATTGCAACCGCTATGGCTGCTCACATTCCTGTGGAAATGCAACCGGGTCAAGAAAGCCCCATATAAAACTTGAAACAAACAAAAAAATGACTCAAATATCCCCTTACTGGCTTATCACATCTCTTTGTCTTCCACTAATTTCGGAACAAAATTTAGGTGTAGGATGGCTGTTTGAAGACTTTTCTGTGCCATGGTTCAATATTTTGTTTTTTCTTGTCATAGAGAACCATAGTTTTTTTTCAAACTTGATTTCTTGCATGTAAAGGTCAATGATGACAGAAATAATACCTAATCTTGTGGTTCTGAACATTTACACACATCAATATTTCCATCAGTATTTATCAACTCCTATTATAGATAATAGAAGAATTTAAGGTACATGGTTCTGACATGGAAGCCTTTAAAAATTTCCCTAAGAGGGCTAACAAGCATTATAACCAGGGACCACCTATCATGGTTTGCCCAGAATAGTTCTGGTTTACACCTGCTGTCCCTGGTAAAATCATTAAAATTGCTTCATTTTACTCACAAAAGTATCTCTGTTTTTGTTTTGTTTTGTTTTGTTTTTAGATACAGAGTCTCACTTTGTCGCCCTCGGTAGAGTGCTGTGGTGTCACACCTCACAACAAGCTCCAACTCCTGGGCCCAAGCCATTCTCTTGCCTCAGCCTCCCTAGTAGCTGGGATTACAGGCACCGGCCACAACACCCAGCTATTTTTTGGTTATAGTTCCGCTGGGGATGGGTTTGACCCCGCCACCCTTGGTATATGGGGCTGGCACCCTACTCACTGAGCCACAGGCGCCGCCCAGTGTCTCTGTTTTTGATGATCAGTTGTACAGTCATGCTGACTGTAAAACTGTTTTGTTTACGTGATAGAATACAGACACGTACTAGAGAAGTTCAGAGAACAGAGCTTCACAGATGTAGGGCTTAAAGTTGGCCTCAAATGAGGAGCAGAAATGTTAACAATAGGAAGAAAAGAAGAAGCCCAAGTAGTCTTAATAGGGTGGGTAACCTCTGCTTACGAGAGACAGAGGTTGTTACAGGATGACTAGTTGTCACAGTGCTC
This sequence comes from Perodicticus potto, assembly GCA_963574655.1. NCBI lineage: Eukaryota > Metazoa > Chordata > Mammalia > Primates > Lorisidae > Perodicticus > Perodicticus potto. Next base: position 34,276 of record CAUYRH010034950.1, on the reverse strand, counting down.
TGAGACGGGATGAGAATGGTAATTTTGCCTAAATTAAAGAGTATCCTCAATGCAGACTAAGGGATTTGAACTTTATCTTTGAGAAAGCCATTAAAAAATTGGGAGCAAAGAATAAGTATTTGAAAACACTGACCCTTTTCTCAGGCACTTGGACCTTTTTCCAAAAGCCTATTAGGGGCAGGTTGCTTGTGGAATAATCAATGATATCAGTGCAAGTCCTTCTCAATATTTTCCTTAGAAAGTCTTCCATGAGCGGTGCCTGTGGCTCAGCAAGTAGGGTGCCAGCCCCATATGCTGAGGGTGGTGGGTTCAAACCCAGCCCAGCCGAAATGCAAAAAAAAAAAAAAAATAGCCGGGCATTGTCGCAGGCACCTGTAGTCCCAGCTATTCAGGAGGCTGAGGCAAGAGAATCCATTAAGTCTTAGAGTTGGAGGTTGCTGTGAGCTGTGTGATGCCACGGCACTCTACCAAGGGCAATAAAGTGCCCCTCAAAAAAAGTCTTCCATGATGACCCCACTTTTACCCTTTTTTAAAGAAGACTTCTTGAACTCTTTTCCCTAATAAACGTGGCCCCTATGGTTCTGAAGTAATGTAAATAAAGACAGGAACATTTATTTTGGCAGAATGTTAGGAGATTGTATTAACCTCATGGTGTATTTTATGCCATAAGAAATAAATCAAGAGTTATTTTCCTTATGTTTAAAATTTTAAAACTAATATTCTCTTTAGTAAAGTGTCACAAAAATAGAAAAGCAAGTATCCAATGTATTCAATACTAATATGAAGCCAGCAGTTGAACTAATACATGTCCACGAAAGAGAAAAATTCAAGTTAATTCAAGGAGAAGAGGAGGAGGGAAAGGGATTGGTATGTTACTGGGTCATGAGCACAACTACAACAGGGACTTCCCTAACTAAAGCAAACTTATTAGTACCCTAATATTAATCTGAAATTTAAAAAATATTTTAAACTAATACAAATATATAATCTGGCAATTTCTTCCTACATTATGAGAATGAGATGTCTTGTATACTCATTTTGGAGGCTGCAGTCTTTAAAAATGAGAAACTTTCAAAGACTTTAATCAGGGAAAATTTGGGATGAAATGTGTGTATTATAAATACTATCATATTATCTAGTGGCATGGGTTGACTGGATTAGCACTAGGAAGAGTAAATTGGGGCAATCCTTGGTTAGAGAGAGAGAAACCAAAGGAAGCAATTAACTAAATATCAGCAGTGCCAGTATTAGAAAAGGTGGATTTAGTCAAATATGGAAACAAAAAGGAAACATGAATCAAAAATAAGAATGGTGGTTTTAAATAAGAATGATGCCCCAGTGAAACATTAACATATAACATTACATTTGAAACTCATAACTCAGTAGGATGAACAGAATAAATACTATCTAACACTTTATTGCCGAGAAAACTATTAAAGATCATTGCCACTTGCTGAAGGCAGGCACACAGTTACTAAGGGCAAGAGCCAGGTCTAGGATGTGGGTCTGTTTTCCTTCAACTCCAGGGGCCTTTCACCACACCACCTGTCCTTGTCCTGGATGTCCAATTTTGCTCTGTGTTCCTGGTTCTGAGATACCCTTAGTGATTAAGAAACAACAGAAAGCTGTTTTTAGGATAAAGAGTCTCGTGAGAAGTATTCTCCTAGAAGTATACTCTTTCTAGGGTAAAGAGTCTCATGAGAAGTATTCAGGCCTATTAGGTTCCCATTACTCCCTTTGAGCATTTTGTAAATTTACCAGCCCCTCAATCTTCTAGACTAAAATAAGAATGCAGCCTCAGCCTCAATTCCACATTAAATACAGCATAATCACTTCCTTACAAGAAACGAACACACATCACGATTGATTATTATGTGCGATAAATGAAATTCCAAAATTCGTGCTCAGAGGTTTGTCATCCACTGAACACATAGGAAGGGCAGCATTTTCCTGGAACCATGGGTGTAGGTAGGTTTTTAAAGACTGAATTTACTTGTTAAAAATGATGCCGATTTTTAAAAGTGCTCATGAAACATGTATTTTCGATTGGCAAAAAAGAAGTTTGGAAGAAATTTAATTGACAACAAAAACGTTTTCCTTTTTAACAGGAAAAACTAGTGAATTGAAAAGCTTTTTCTTGGTCACCGAGCCAACTGCACATGTGCTGAAGTCATGGAGTGCAATGGTTTGGAACTTTACTACTCACTTGCTGTCCATGATCCAGCAGCACTGGCGTCACCGGGGCCTATTGGGACAGCACAGTCTCCTCCTTCCCTCACCACCTAGAAATGTGACCGGCAGGTAGTAGGTGCTCTGTAAATATTCAATGAATTAACAAGTTCTCCTAACTCAGTGCTTTTTACAGACTAGTCCTTCTGCCTATTAAGCACTCAGCTCCCTACCCTTCCAGCCCTACTCCCCTATCCGTCTGATGAAAATCCACTTACATTTGAGTCTGAGGTTAAGTGTTATCTCTTCCGAGAAGTCTTCCTTCACTGGCCCAAAGGATTTTCTCTCCCTCTTGCCAATGATCATCCCAACATTGACTGTTGTTATTACTATTCCCTTTTTTTCAATTTAGTTGTTTGCTTGAATGTGTGTATGTAAGGAAACTATTTATTTTTCCTAGTACAATAACGTCCCTGGCCTTTGGGGTTTCCAATGGGGTGGGGAATCTCTAATTGGGAAGAGGAGATGAATATCTTCCTAACATTCTTCTTATGAAATTTATCTTCAGCCTAGATCCTCCATCACCTGCCTACATTTGGCAGAGGCCTTGTGTCCCTTCACCATCAGGAACTGTCTCACTTCTTGAAGTCAGAATCAGAGTCAAAAACTCTGAGTCAAAAAAAGAGAAGGAAGATTTCCTAGTGCTTTGCTCAACTTTCCAAATTCTAGTTCTGTCAGAAAATCTGCTGATTTACCACCAGATGATTGATCCTGGATCAATCTACCCAATCCTGAGTTGATCCTTGTCCCCTTCCGCTTTCTCCCTTGTCAACCCCACTGTTAGGGGATCTGGTCTCACCCTGTACCTCAAAAGGACGGGGCTATCAGAAACCTGCACGGTATGTGAAACAGCCTCACAAGAAGTTCTCTGGCTGTGTTACTATTTCCACCCTAGATTGGAAGCCCCCATAAAGCACAGACTGTATCACGTTAACTTTATAGTCCATCTTCATGTTCAGTGCCTGATATACTGTTGGAAGTTAATATTTATGTATTGAGTGATTTTTAAAGAAATTATGTCATACTCCACAGAATTATAAGATTAAGGATAGTGGTGCAGAACTGGTGGATAAGCTGCCCATCATGGATACACTTTTGCGAGTGCTAGGGAATTAAATGAGTTGGGGCACTGGGACAACACACACAGCGTGGGACTTGTGCAAACTGGGATGCAGGCCGTTGTAGGTACAAAGCTCAGCAGAGTTGTCCCACAACCCGAAACTCCGACTGCCAAATGTCAGGGGTGCAACAAGGTCACTTGGGTTGTCATCAAGCACTTCTCTTGGACTCTCATCACCCCTGTCCCTTGATTGTTTCCCCCCACTATGAGTCACTAGCAATCCCATCCCCAGTCACTTGTTTAAAAGTTCAACTGTTGTGTGGGGCCAGGCCACCTCTGGACTCCCTGACTGCCTGGTCTTCTTCCTTCGACTCTATCATCTTACTTTTCCCAGCACTCTTTCTTCTCTCAATTTCAATTTTAATTAGTATAATTCCATGGCTGTCTTTCTATCATTCTTCATCTCTTTCTTTTGTCTTCTGTCCCATCTTGTTTGTTTGTTCACTTGCTTGCTTTAATCCATCTTTCTTCTTCTGGGGAGGCTTGAATCCGAAGCTGTCAGTTATCTATTGTTGTGTTTCCTGTTAGTTAATCTCTGACCTTTCATAAATAAAATTTGACAAAGTTCCTTGATGAACAGAGGAAATCCACAAATCACAGTAAAAGGGCACACGGAACACAAATATACCTGAGGACTTTTCTATTCATAACCCTCCCTTTATAAAAGATTTAGGAGAAATGGCGTAGAAACAGAAGTATGTTGAACTAGAAGTATTCTACAACACCAGGAGTAAACTTTTCTTACAAGGAATACATTTCTCTAACAGATAAATTATTGCAAATGGAAATTGTCTTCTCCATACACAGTAAGTACTCAGTGAATTCTGGTTTGTTTTTTTTGTAACAGAGCCTCAAGCTGTTTCCCGGGTTAGAGTGCTATGGCATCACAGCTCACAGCAACTTCCAACTCTTGTACTTTAGCAATTCTTGGCCTCAGCCTCCCAAGTAGCTGAGACCACAGGTGCCCGCCACAACGCCTGACTGTTTTTTTGTTGTTGTTGCCGTTGTCACTGTTGTCGACAAAGCTGGCTTAGGCCACGTTCAAACCTGCCAGTCTGGGTGTATGTGGCCGGCGCTCTACCCACTGAGCTATGGGCACCGCTACTCAGCAAATTCTTGATGGAAGGGGACTGTGTTTGGGCTTTAGAGTGGGGCAGAATCCTTTTTAATTTGCAAGTATTGGAGAAAATAAAGCCCAAAGGACTGGCACCTAGGAAGTGGCACTTAGTGATGTCCCTATCTAGGATGTCTCTGGCGACCACCTACTGATAAAATAATTTACATTCAGGTTTTCACACCTGGCCTTCTCATTTATTTTTTAAGCAATTGGGTAAAATATTTATATGATAGTTGTAGATGATAGCAAACTAATTAAAATTACCAGGGATGCAAGAATCTCTAATGATTTTGAGTCTAACCAGGGTTATTTCTCTTTATGTTGAACTACGTTAGGAGACCAGCCAGAAAAGAGTTTCTAAAGTGTTTTGGGAGAAGTTTACATAGTGAGTTTTTTTTTTTTTTTTTACCACTTCGGGAAAATGAAAACCCATCAGAATAAAGAGAGTGATTGTTTAAATGTTGAAAAATCCAGGCTTGAATGCATTTCCTGTAAAAGGAACTAAAATGAAGAGCATTAAAAACATTTATGCCACCCTTCCTAGAAAATATTTCTCTGAGGTATTTTCCACAGAAGACAGAATCTTTGTGGTTCTCATTATGAAAATCCTAGATTAGCTTGAAAATGGCAAAGCAAACAGGAAACAGCATTTAATTTGTGGAAAGCTTGGGGAATAAAATAAAATTTCTGAAAAAGCGTCTCCCCAGAAGATTTTTAAAACACAAAGAGGGTGGAACAAGTTGTGGTCATAAAATAGCTGGCTTAGAGATGGGTTAATGAGAATGTGCTGTGCCACTGAACAGACTGGGTGTGCGTTGAATTTCAAGGCATTAGTCTAGGCGTGTCCAACCTTTTTTTCTCTGCCACACATTGGAAGAATAAGAGTTGTCTTGAGCCACACATTAAATACACAAAAATTAAGGAAAGCTGATTAGCCAATTTTTAAGTTCAGCAGCCACTAGAAGTCACTTGGTCTAGAACAGCAGGTATCTGGAAGGATTTTGCATCCTAGGACATCTGAGACACAGGTAGAGAATGTGGACAAGCTTTGGCCAGACATGAAAGAATAATTTTTTTCTTTCTGTTTATCTCTTTGAATAAATTTGTCAGGGGTACCCAGGGAGCAGATGTTTATATGTTCTGAGGCACATTCATTTCTTCTGTGAGAAATGATGTTTCTCAGATTTGTCAACCTCAGATTTTTGCAGCCAGGTTGGTTGATGACCTAGGACCACTCTACTGGGACCAGGAGTAGAACTTTCCTGGTGAAGACCTATGAGGGGTTTGAGAATAGGCAGAGAGAATTGCTACGGCTACACTGAGGCTGCATGTCTGTATGGCTAGCTGGATATGCGTTTGGAGCTTTCAGATTCACAGTGCTGCTGTTGCAGTGCAGCCGGGACAGCTAAGGACCCTCTAAGCCCTTTGGACAGGGTGATAGAGACAGGTTTCAGCAGCCGTCAGACTTCAGTGCCTGTCATGATGCCTTCACTGCAGTGTCCAGTGTGCAGGGGAAGACTCACACAGGGATACTTGGTTCTGTAGCTTGAACCTCCAGTTCAAACACTTTCTTTGCGTTCAGCTAGACCTGCGGTTCTCAACCTGTGAGTCACAACCCACAGGAACTGTATTAAAGGGCTGTGGCATTAGGAAGGTTGAGAACCAGTGAGCTAGTCCAAGGTTCTTTGCTTGGCCAACCGTTAGTCTTCTGAACTTTCTCTTAGGCCCATCTGTGTACGTCCTTGTGCTACGTCACTTTAACAAGGACCCCACGCTAAGTAGTCACCGCAATCCAGGTGTTGTCTGATCACACTGGCATGACTTCAGCAAGAATCCTGTTACTTCGGTCTAGCCAGACTCTCCCTTGCTTCTGATGTTTCTTCTTAGTAATTTTTACTCACTGACTCACTCCTTGGCTATCAAGTCTCATTTGCCCAGCTGTATCGGGAGTTAAGCCCCATTTGTCTCCCCCATTGCAAAGGAGTATTGCCACGGACCTTACACCTGTGTCGATAGTCCTGAATAAAATCTGCCTTACCATGCTTTAAAAAGTATCATTGAGCAATTTTTTCTTCAAAACCTTACTATACAGTAAGATAACTAAAGCCTTCTTCTATTTTTCTATGTTGGATGCCCCTAGCAGAGGGGTTGTTGTGAGCACTAAATTAATGTGAGGGAAAAAATAAATCTCATACAGCCCCTCTCCTGTACCTGGTGTATGTTACATAGTTCTCTTGATGTTGATCAGTTTATTGCTTATTTTCCTATATCTTATAATATCTAATGGTTGGGAGTTTATGGAAGTTTGTAGGACTAAGCCACAGTACTACTAAGAAAAGCTGAGGGTGGGTGAATGGGGTTGAAAGCCTTTGTCCCACCAGCCCTGCTCTGCTCCCTCCCAGGCAGATGAGGCCAATGCGCCTGTAGGAAAAGGCATCTTTTCTTTACCTAAAGGCACCACACAGTCCAGCAGCAGCACAGCCAAAACATTTAGCGTTTCATGACTGAGTACATCTGATTCTATTATTGACCTTGAACGACAAGGTCAATCCACTTAGGGTGGATTTCCTTCTCCCTCTGCCCTGCCTGAGACAGCAAGACCAACCCTTCCTCTTCCTCCTCCTCCTCAGTCTACTCAAGGGAAAGATGATGTGGATGAAGACCTTTACAATGATTCACTTCTACTTGCCAGATACTAAATATATTTTCTCTTCCTTGTAATTTTCTTAATAAACTTACTTGATTGTATGAACACAATCTATAATACACGTAACATACAAAATATGGAAAAGAATAGCTACAGCAGCCCTTCCATCATATTTTTGCAGATCACAAATTGGTTGGCACTTAGCTTGTTCTTGGGGTAAAACGCCCCACTTTCTCTACACTTAAGTTGCCACACTGTTTTTTTGTCATCATAACTTTTACATGATTTCTTCCAGAATAATAATCATCATGAACGAACATTTCTCTTAAATGACTTACCCTATGAAACTACTTTGGAGGGTTACTTGAGTCCACTTTCAATTCCTTGAAAGGGCAGAAATTGGAATTATAAGAGAATATGTAGTGGTGGTAGATCTACCATGGCTTCCCCAAGCTCCCTGGTTGAGTAGAAGCTGCATCCCTGGGCTGCAATAAAGGCGTCTTTTACCGAGCAGGGCAACTTCTCTGCTGGCCTGCACCTGAGTTATGATGGTCACTTTAAATGTGTGCTTTTACCCAAAGAGAAACCTTGATATTAGCAAGCATAATGCCACCATACACACAGTATGAGACATCCAAATATTCCAGCTGAAGTAGAGGTGAATAGTCAAGTTCATGGTGTTGTAGAGTTTTTTGCTATTCCTGCTTTCTAAATTGCAATTTATTAAGCACTTGAATAAAATACCCCAGATGGTACTGAACAGTGAAGCTGTGTTCTCTGCCATCAAAAAGTTCATTCTCTAGCTGAGCCGCTGACACCTATCTACCACGCAGACTGTACAGCACACGTGAAATTGGCCATTGCATTCAACCCTAGGAAGGCACAGCTCTTGGTCAGGGTGGAGACATTTCCCAGCCCCGTTTCCCAACCAGAGGCAGAAAGCCAGTTGTGGGACAGTGAGACTGAAGCTTAGGGGAGAGGCACACTCTAAACGCCAGGCAGTTTAGAGGCAGGACACCGCATATATTTGGCCGAATCTTTAGAAACCGATTAACAATATGAACTCTTCTTCATCCTAAATAATCTGCAGCACTGAAGCTTCCCCAAAAGGTATTTTTTATCTTTTTTGGATAAGGATGGGGAATGTGGAAGGGTGGGGGTGGGAAAGGTAGGCATGTAGAAGAGAGAGGAGATTGGTGCTGGGCAGTGCAAGATCTGGAGCATAGTTGTTTCTCCAAGCTCTTAAGTGGGATTTGTTATGGCTAATAAGGCAGATACCAATTTCAAATGTGATATGAAAATTTTTGCATTAAAATCAACAAAATAGTTCTCCTTCTTTTCTTTCTTACTACTTAACAAATAGTGTCTGGACTCCCCAGAATCTGGAATTCTCCTTTTTCTTTTTCTACCAAGAGCCTAGGGTGTCTTATTTGGCTGCAAGGGGCTAACATGAACTGCTGTAAGCCCTCTCTGTCATTTTTACACCCTATCACAGCCCCCCTGTTGCTGCTTCCTTATCTCAGTGTGAATTCAACAACTCAGTAGCCTGATGCTTACAAGACAAATGAATACGAAAACAAAATGAAACAAAAACTTATCTACGGCCTTCAACCAAATATTTAGGTTCAGTACCATTTAGTGATACATATTACATATGCCATTACAACTAATAGCATGGTGTTCTGACCAGACACTTTGTGTGAACAAGGGACTAACAAAGACCAGGAAGGAATTAATAAATTTCAGATAAGAAATGGCAGGATTTCCTGGGAATAATCTTACGTAATAGCAAAGGTGGCAGAGAGGTCAAATAGAATGAAGGTGGAGAAAACAGAACTTTCCTACAGAATGATTTCCCAGGAGATTGCATCAAACGCTGAGGTGTTTTCCAAGTCTCATCTAACAAGTAGAAAGGTTGCTAACCTAGCTGGACTATTGTTTAGATAAACAAAACTAAACAAGCAACATCAAAATTTCAGACAAAAATAACAGCAAATCAGAATCGGACATTCAAATTTTTGGTCATTCTGTTTATTTCACTAGGACACTCGGTGAACATTAATTAGGGCACTTAAAAGTTAATTCAATTATGAACCTCTTTAATCCTTCATCAATTATTTCGAGTATTCTAGTCTCAAACACACCTCTTTCTTTCACAAACTTCTGAAAGAGATGAATACCTCCACCTACACCAAAATAATGTGCTTTGCTGGCCAAAAGTACTCGTCCATTTTTACATAACAGTCTAAGGAATGTTTGGTGCAATGTACTATAATAATCTGGATTGTAAATGGTTTCTGAAGTGAGAATGAGATCATATTTCACAAAGAGTTTTTCACTGCTTAGTACAAGCTTACAAAACTCAGACCACTCCCCAGAAAAGAACTGACATTTATATGGTTCTTGTACTACTTCTGATTTCCCGCATCTTTTCACATCTGGTTTGTTTACATCATTTTCTTCATCTTCCAAATTGGAGTTAGCTACTACATTAGGTAAAGTTACTTCATCAATCACCATACTATTATAATCTTGAAAATGAATTTCTTTGGCCCCTCCCTTGAATGCAGTGATACCCAGCAACCCTGATCCACAGCCGAGATCCAACACTTTTTTGCCAGCAAATTTCACTTTGGCCTTTGTGAAATAAGCCAGGAGGTCAAAGGTACATTCCCAGATTTTTAAGCCTCCTTCATAAACACCTGTAATCAGATCAGTGTGAGAAGAAAAACTTTTTGAAACTATGTTTTCTCCAGGGAAGCTGTCTTTCAACAAGACAGTTTTCACTACTGATAAGTTAGCATGCTGGAGACCTGGTAATGTTTCTATCACTTTATTTTCTAACACTTTCTTTAAATCTTTAGGGATAGCATGCTTTTTGGCAGCTCTCAAGCAGGGCTGTTTTTTATGTGGCTCCAAGTTATCTGAACCACTAGCTACACCAAGTGGACTGTCTGTATCTTGAGAAGGAGCTGGATTTTCCACTGACTTATTTTCCCACAAGTGGTCCTGAGGCAAGTCAAGTTGTTCTGCAGAACATTTTCTGTCCCTCTGTTCTCTTTTTTGACGTTTTAAGACTGACAGCTCCTTTGAAGAATCCAAGGTCAAGCCTCCATCTCCGAGGGGTGCTAATTCATTTCCCAGATGGTCTTCTATAGCAAAATTAAACTGAAAGGTCATTCTAAATAAATGCACACAATCCTTAAATTTATAGAAATACTCTTAAACTTCTAGATAGACTTTGATGACACACATAAGCCCGCCTCAGTTATTCCATTATTCTTCTTGGGAACACTTTCTTTTTAGCTGCTTATACAGTGTACCAAATACTTAGTTATATTTCCAACTGATTTTTCACAGGTCTTTGTTCTTTTTTTCAATTTAGGTCTGGAGAAAAAAAAGAAGCAAAATGATGATTGAGGCAAAATGTCTCACTAAAATGTAATATCAAACACCGCCCCTCCCTCAATACAGCTGTCTTTTCTAAAAATGTGTAACCAGCTCCAGAAGCAAGAAAGTTTTTTTAAAATAGTATTTTTAGTTCCCTCATATTTCAAATGAGTTTTCAGTGTTCACATTGTGACTAGTGCTGGCTGCTCTGAGTGGTTTTGAACTGGCAGTAGCATAGCAGTGAATTTTATCTGAACACGGGTAGCTTAGCAATTGCAGTTTCCTACTAAGCTCAGAATAGACAGAGCTCTCAGAAAGATCGATGAACAAAAGTTTGTAACTTTGTTGTAACAATATACTCCTTTAGTTTTTTTCCCCCAAAGACAGAACCTCCTTGCAGCTGTAACTAACCCCTTGTCCAAAGAAGACAAGACAAAAGCGATACTCCACCACAGACTGCCAAAGGTCCCACTGAGCCTGCCCAAAAGGCTGAAAGAATGACCAATATTAACTCCTAGATCATGATAGTACTAAAATCTCCACCCTGGAAGGGACTTCTCTGCCATTTTTTGATCAAAGGATGCATGTACTAGGATGATTTCTCACTGTGCTTTGGGGCCCTGTACTTACCCCAAACAAGTAATGATGCTCACTCTCCTCATGCATTATTCATTTCACTCACAGAAACCTGCCCTCCCCATCCTGTTGATGAGGAAGTAGATTTAAGGTAGTCCATCTGCCTCAAGTCCACTGGTACACTGTAAGGTCCTCTGTAAGACCTCTCACCTCCCAGTCCACCGGTCCACTGTAATACATCGTTTCTTTCTTGACAATCCTTGTTGTCTCAGTAACTGGCTTTCTGCTCAACAAGCAACACTGTTTGTGGGTTTGTGAACAGAAGCTATAGCGACAGAGATAAGAGATTTGAACATACACACCTTGAAGGTTGGAGTAGAAAATGAACAAACATAATGTCCAAGATTTTCACAGAGGACAGCTTAGCTACTTGGTAGCTTTCAGCAGTCCTGACTGTACCCAAATGTAATTACCCCCTAAACTTCCAGAATCTCTTCCCTTCTGTCTTTTACTGTCTCAAATAACAGAAGTTCAAGGATTTATTTTGGGAAGTGAGCATCTCTTTAAAAATATGCACTTACAGGCTGGTGTGTAAATTCATCCAAAAGACTTCACGATACACATTTAGACAGGCCAGCAGCCCTAAGGTACGCTAGGGGGGCAACCGGGAGTAATCAGTAAAGACTAATTAGGTTGCAGGACTAACACAAAATAAAGCGTCCTGCACTTACCGTCTGGAGAGGCCTGCAGAAAATGGAAGTAACTTTATAGACAATCTTTTCTGTACCCTCTGTGCTTGACACTACCATCTGCTTCAATTTGCACAATTCTGGCAGATTGAATCTGTATTCCCCTTACACAAGATGTACAAAGACGGGGCTGACACAGTTAAGCAAGTCAGAATGTGACTTGTCTTTATCCCAACCCGCTGCAAGGCTTGGATCCATTTCCGGCAGCAGGTCGCCGGCCAAACCTAACCCTAGAAGTGCAATCGCAAAACCCCGTGGATAGCAAACCTGGGGACTCCCAAAGCTCCCCTCCCCATCTCAATGTAACGTCTACCTGGAGATCCTCGCTGGCCGGTGAGCCTTGGGAGCACCCGGCTGAGAAAACGCACCCCGCGCCTCCGCAAGCGCGCTGAGAGGGCGCACCAGTGAGTCGAGTTCTCCGAGGGCCAGACAAGCCCGCTTCCTGTTTTGCGCCGAGCCTCTAGGGCCCACCAAGCAACCCAGGCCGCGTCCTCTCTATGGTTCTGGAGCCGGCGGAGAGCTCGCAAGGGCTGCCGGGACTATGTGAGCTTCCGGTCTGGGCTGTGGCGGGAGTAGTTCGAAGCTGCCTTAGGCGAAAACATGTCCCAGGAGCGCGCAGTCCCAGCGAGCGCGGTCCCCCTGGAAGAATTGAGTAGCTGGCCAGAGGAGCTGTGTCGTCAGGAGCTGCCGTCCGTCCTGCCCCGGCTCCTCATATCCTTGTCTGTCACTTCCTAGAGAGGGGTGAGGGGCGGCTCGCGTCCTCCGTCAGGCGGTGTTTTGTTGCTGCGGCCTGAACTCTGTTTGTTGAGTGGGGTGAACAGCGAGGGAGTGGAGGCGCGAGAACCGTAGCAGATGGAAGGCTTTTGTTTCTGCAAGGGTTCTCACTCTTGTTCGGACTTAAGGATTTGGCGGTGGATGTGGCGTTTTCTTCCGAACTTGAAATCAAGTGCAAATACTTGTCACGGGGACAGCGGGGGAAGCAAGGTCTCAGCCTGAGCTCTACGGCTGTCTCTGGCTCTTAAAAGGTGGATGAAGTAAGGCGAGATACTCTGAACTTGTGGGCATGAATAATACCTTTTCTCGGCATTTTAAGAATTGGAGGATGTAGGTCTGCGGTGTCAAATCTTTTAAAGATGTTTAGCAAATAAAAAGCCCTCCCCCCTTCCCTTTTCGGACCGCTTTTGTTTTATGCAAACAAAAGAGTTGCTTCCCACTGTTGGCTTCATCTGCACGATTTGAGATGTTCGATGGCTCCGCTGTCCAGGTGCAGAGCATTCTTAACTAGTCTCATGCCTTTGTAGTTGTAAATGTGCGTGGAGTCCCAGCCCTTCGTGTTAAAGTGTGTGTATGTATATGTATTTGAACTCACCATCAAAATTACACTCAGAATAGTGACGTTCACTTGAAAAGAGTTCCGACATAGCAAAAATAATTTTTCACAGCTAAAGCCTATTATAACTAAATATCACCAGAAGGAAGTAATTCACCTAGTCATTAGCAGAAGCCAAGAAGGTGCCAAAGCCCTTTTATAGTTTTTCTATAGAGAATTGCTGTCTTCAGGACTTTAAACTTGGAAACAAAGAACCATCTTCCTATTACTACCATACATAATGTCTACCCGTACACAATGTGTATTTGGCATTGCGGAAACAAAGAACGTGATTCCTATTCTTCCTCTCAAACTTATGGGGGGCGGAGGGGCTTTATTAAATTGAACGTCAACATTCCCACTCAGCTTTGCACCTCAAAATTGGCATGTTCAAAAGAACCCAGACTTGTTCTTCCTCTGGTTCTTCATCTAAGGAAAAGATTTCACAAACCAGAACCTTGAATTCTCTCTATCTGTTGCACCAAATCAGCAAGATTTATTATTTCTGACTACAAACTATACCTTCAATCAATCCACTTATCTCCATCCCCATAGCTGTCGCTCTTGATTCCAAACCCGTCACCTTTCACCTAGACTAGTAATACAATAACTTCCTTCTGTTTGTGGTCTCTAATAATCCTTTCTTTAAAAAAAGATCAGGAGGAAAAATAGAATAGGTCATTTCCCTTTTTAACCTCCTTCAGTTGCTTTTCAACAAATTAGGAATAAAATCCAAATTTACCTTCAGTTCTCCTATGCCCTTCTTTCATACCTACCTTCCATCCACACATACCTCAGGCTCACCTACCTCAGAATCTTTGCTCAGTCTAAATAATTCCCCCACCCTTTTGTACATTCTTAATTTAGGTCTTGGCTCAAATGTCACCTTAGAGTAGTGGTTCTCAACCTTCCTAATGCCACAGCCCTTTAAGACTGTTCCTGTGGGTTGCAATCCACAGGTTGAGAACCGCTGCCTTAGAGGGACCTTTTTTAGAGCCCCCAGTCTTAGATAGTTCCCCCAAACCCAGTCTGTTACATTTTTATCATAGTGTCCTTTTTTTTTTTTTTTTTTGAGACAGAGTCTCACTTTGTTGCTCTTGGTAGGATGCTGTGGTGTCATAGCTCACACAACCTCAAACTCTTGGGCACAAGTGATCCTCTTGCCTCAACCTCCCAAGTAGCTAGGACTGCAGGTGCCCGTCACAAGGCCCAGCTATTTTTTAGAGATGCAGTCTTGCTCTGTCTTCTCTTGCTCAGGCTGGTCTCAAACTCCTGAGCTCAGGCAATCTCCTGCCTCAGCCTCCCGAAGTGCTAGGATTACAGGTATGAGCCACCTTGCCGGGTCTTCGAGTGTCCTTTTTGGTTTTCTAAAAAGTAGTTTAACAGAAATTATCTTAGGTGCTTTATTTTCCGCTTTGCCACATTATACTGTAAAGTACATAAAGGCAAGACCTTGATTTTCACAGCGTTATCTAAAGGTATTTCATATTTTAAAAATGCCTGCAAGTTTCACCGGACAGTATTTTTTCAACTTATAGTCATTTATCTTTACAACAAATGAAGGAAAAGTTTGTAATAAATCCACACTCCTATCACCCAAACATAATCATTTCATGTTTTGAGTTTTACATAGTTTCCAGTCCTTACCAGCATGTCTAGGTAATCATAGCTTCTGATTAATTTTGGAATGGCTTCAATTTTTTGAGCTCAATTGAAATTTTCCCATAAGGCAAATTCTACCCTACTAAACAAATGTTTTAATAACTGTACCTGTAATTTGAATTTAATTTCAAATTCTTATGGATCATTGCTTAAATTTCAAGGTGAGTCATTTTGATTTCTGCCCTAAAAAAATGCATATTCAAAATAAGATTTCAGAAAAGGAATCAATTCTTATATTAGGGTAATAGAATTATGAGTCATTATTGACATGTTTCATGATTCTTACAGTTTTTATAATAAAAATTTTCTAACAGTTACTCTGATGTTATGTAAGTGGTTTATAACGTGATTACTGTTAACTTTTTTATTGACACTAGGATAATTTTTTGTCACATTTGTAAGCTGCTATGTGCAGAATAACTTCAGTCTGATAAAGTTGGCAAGATAGGTATGCAAGTGACTTGAAAATAAGATAGGTGATGAGCAACTTAAGACAGACATAAATAAAATACTGAAGAAATGCTGAGATGTTTCTTTCCTGTAGTAGAAATCAGAATGGATCATTACAGCACTGTGTCTTATCTGTCAAAAATATTTCATGACTACACATGGTTTGAAAAGGCAAGTTTGTTCATGAGCAATTTTAAAAATATTTCCTTACGGTATTTTCAACATACTGTTCGCTTACATAATAAATACTAAGTTTTTAAAAGCAAAATCAAGCCCAGTAATTTGAATTTAATTTCAAAGTTTTACAGATCATTGCTTAAATTTCAAGATGAGTCATTTTTTAATTTTTTCTCAGTAATAAATATCCTATTATTATACTAGTATCTTCCTTAATTATCTTACTCTTTGTATCAACATTCTGACAGTTGGATTGAGCATATTCGTAAGTAAAATGATTTTAATTGCATGATTTACTTTGATGTCATTGTAGCCTGAGTCCCACATACTTCAATGGATATGTTTAAATTTAACCATTTTCTATGTTACAGCTTCTGTAATCTTCAGTTACTTAAAATGACCAAATTCCTTCAAATTACAGTGCTTAAAACCATTTTAGATAGATGCCAACAGGGTTCTGTTGATGATGTTAGATATAATCACATTGTAAATTTTAAATGTTAAATTGTGATTAGACCTATATAACACATCATTTGCAGTCTATTTAATAACCATCAGCCTCCAATATGTTTACTGTCATCTAGAAAATACTTCCTGAATTGCCAAAATTTTATTGTCTTAAGTGGTAACAAATTTGTCATTTAGAGAAAGTTGACTTTCTCATCTTGATCTGTCTTCATCGGTGTTACTTGAGACTTTTTTTTTTGAGACAGAGCTTCAAGCTGTCACCCTGGATAGAGTGCTGTGACATCACAGCTCACAGCAACCTCCAATTCCTGGGCTCAAGCGAGTCTCCTGCCTCCACTTCCTAAGTAGCTGAGACTGCAGGCACCTGCCACAATGCCCGGCCATTTTTTGGTTCCAGCTGTCATTGTTGTTTGGCAGGCCTGGGCTGGATGTATGGGCGAACCCGCCAGCTCAGGTGTATGTGGTGGGCACCTTAGCCACTTGAGCCACAGGCGCCGAGCCTTTTTTATTTTATTTTTTTTAAAGACTAGTCAAGCGCAGTAGTGAGAAGAGGGGAAAGAGTAGAACGAGGAGTTCAATCTGTAACTGAATGTGTACAATCAAATGAGATAATTCACTACTTTTGGACCAGCCGTTACTTGATACGATTTACTCAGGAGGGGATTTAGAAAGTTAAGACTAGTCTGCTCAGTTTAGTCATACTGTAGTTAGCTGGTACTATTGACATTTCACTTGATTGTAGAATTTTTTTTATGATTTTGAATCAGTGTTGCCTGTTGGGAGTCTAATTTCTTTTCAGTTTTAATAACATTTTTTATCTTATAAAAAATTATCTTATAAAAAATGCAGAAAAAAAAGTTATTCATGTTCATTTTAGACAAATCGAAACATACAGAAAAGCAAAAGATTACGTAACATCCACTGATTGAAATATTTAAGATTTTGATGAGAATCTCTTTTCTATTCATTCCTGCCAGCCTATATATAATTCTTTGTATGTACATTATTATCTGTATTAAAATTGAGATTATGCTACTGTATCTTGCAATCTTTTTGTTGTGTTTTAAAATACTATTTTAATGATGGCAGATCCTATTTAATACATGTACCCACATGTATTTAGCTGATCGTTGGTTGTTGGGCATTTAGATTGTTTCCTTTTCCTTTTTTTTCTTTTTTTTTTTTTTTTTTTGCTATTATAGATAATTTTTGGTTTTAGTTTTTCTACACAGAAAATAGCATTTTGAAACCATACAAAGTTTTAGATTGGTAGTATTCTTGCATTTGGTAAAGGTCAGTGGCCTTTGTTGACTGACATGTTTTAATATTTTTAAAAAAAATGTCACTTTTTGCTTTATAGAAATTTTGAAGATTATTATAGAAATGTTTTTACCTCATATGAACTACCTGACACTGGAACAGACATTCTTTTCACAGGCATTACCAAAGGTATAGTACTGTTATCTTTATTTACACATTATAAAGGTTGCTAAAATCTAGCCTCAGTTTTTGATATTCTTAGTTGTGTCTCTGATTTTCTAATATATCATACTTTTGAAATAGAAATAGTGGTTAAAAAAAGACATGATGTGAGAATTTAATAGTGGTAATGTGATCATTAAGTGATGAAAAACATTTTCAGATTGTGTAGATCCTTTACCAATTGAATTTAAATTATTTGTAGTTAATTTTGAATACTTTTGTATTTGAAAGTATTTCATGAAACTTTGCCTATGTGATAAAGTTAGCTTAACCTTGTTTTTTCTCCTCTGTAGTGTTTGGTTAAAATTGCTATAGTTTGGTGTCTGGAAAAATGGAGCTAAAATTTATTAAAGAAGTCTTACAATTTAAAAAGCTGAAATATTGGTAAAATCGAGTAAGAGAAAACATTAAACTCAGATTATATTATTACTGTATACGTGTGTGTGTATATATATATACATATATACTTTCTCTGAAAAGTATGGTTATACTTTCTTTTTAATGGAGGGAACTAAAGGTACTTTGGTACCAAAAAATAGATTTATTTGTGATAACTTATCTCTTATTGGAATGGATATCTAAGTTTAGCCTTTAAACATGTGATCATCAGAATTTTCTTTTACTCATAGTCACTTGATTGTTCTTTATCTGAAAAGCTTTTTAGAATTTGTTCTTGACTCCAGAAAAAGATCCAGCAATTATATAGACAAAAGCAGGAATGTTGAGCATTAATAGCCCTATGAGATGTGATACCCCCTTTACATTGTGATGTTGACTGTGTTATTATTATAATGTTTTAAATTATTTAAAAAGATCTTAGGATCATTAATTTTTGACAGATAAAAGGCTTAGTTGGGAGGTCACATACGGTACCACTAATCCAGGAAGGATATCTTGAATTGGGTCAAAAAGGGGAACTGGTTGGAATGTAAAAGAATAGGTGATTCAGTACAAATTTGTTACTACTTCCAAAAAATATCCTTATAAATGTCATATGAATATTTATTGGTCAAGACATTCATCATTTATTATGCAGAGAATAATACTGTATTTACATTTGTTACATTCCCCCCAAATAAAGTTAGAGTGACTTTTTAAATTAATGCTATTAGGCTCGGCACCTGTGGCTCAAACAGCTAAGGCGCCAGCCACATACACTGAGCTGGCAGGTTCAAATCCAGCCTTGGGCCCGCTAAACAATGGCAGCTACAACCAAAAAATAGCCGGGTGTTGTGTTGGGCGCCTGTAGTCCCAGCTACTTGGGAGGCAGAGGCAGGAGAATCGCTTGAGCCCAGGAGTTTGAGGTTGCTGTGAGCTTGTGATGCCACAACACTCTACCCAGGGCAACAGCTTGAGGCTCTGTCTCAAAAAATAAATAAATAAATGCTATTAAATAAATTCAAACTGCAGAAATGGAAAATAAATTAATTTCTGTCTGAGTCATTTTTTAAATTTTTGAATGGTCTTCATTGGTAAGAGGCTTTTTTTTTTTTGAGACAGAGTTTCATACTTTGTTGCCCTCAGTGGAGTGACATGGCATCACTGCTCACAGCAACCTCCAGCTCTTGGGCTTAGGCCATTCGCTTGCCTCAGCCTATCAAGTAGCTGGGACTGCAGGTACTGCCATAACGCCTGGCTATTTTTTGTTGCAGTTTGGCTGAGGCCAGGTTCGAACTTGCCACCCTCAGTATATGGGGCCAGTGCCCTGCTCACTGAGCCATGAGCACTGTCTGGTAAGAGGCTTTTTTTAAGGGATTGTATTATAGAAATACTTTTTTTAAAACAAATAGTTACTTTTTATTTATTTATTTATTTTTTGCAGTTTTTGGCTGGGACTGGCTTTGAACCCACTATGAAAATACTTTTTAGATATACTTTTTACTTAATTAGGCTGAATGGGTGTTATTAAATGCAAAATTGAAACCTATTATGTTTTTTTCTTTAAAGATGTCTTTTCTAAAGATTTTTTTATTCCTATTTCTAACATGATTTGTTTTCACAGACTGTGAAATTATTTGATGACATGATGTATGAATTAACCAGTCAAGCCAGGGAACTTTCAAGCCAAAATTTAGAAATCCAGACCACTCTAAGGAATATTTTGCAAGTAAGTCAAACGTATTAGAAAGGGGGAGAAAGAGAAGGATCTTAAAGTGTGAGAATTTTTATACTGTTATTGGTTAGCCATGTATGCTGGAATTAAATTTATAGACTTAAAGATATGAATACAGAAACATGAATTCTGTATTTGTTAATGTAATTTCATGCTGAGTAAATATCTAAATTTTGATAAGAAAACAAATCATCAAGATAGCATGCCCTACTACATGAAGGGATTTTGATATGAGGAATGAAGAGGCTGACCCATAGTCTGTGCCAAGGGACTGAGGAGCTCAGGGAGGAGTCCTCTCGACCAAACCTTGGTCCATATTTATTATCATAAAACAGGAAGAAGTAGATAAAGGCTGTTTATCAGACATCAGCACTGATAGAGAGGACGTGGAGAAGATAAGATAGAATGTCTCCACCTTGTTTGTGCAAAACCGCAGACCTTGAGCATGACCTTTGCCTCCAATGTCAAGAGACCTTTGGAATCTGGAGAATCTTTACCATAATCTTTAGGCCTGGTATTTCCAGACTTCACATATACATTGTCTCTTGGAGGTCAGTGTTCTGGCCTCCTGGGAGTACACTACTCACGTGCCATTCTTGTGACTCTTTAGGTCTCTTAAGCAGAAAGTGAGCCTTTGCTTAAGGTAAGGGCACAGTTTTCCCTACACACACGTGTATGACATCTGCCATGTGCTTTAAAATTTGGGTTAGAATTCTAGACGACTAGATAGTTATTTCAATATTTGTACTTCTGACAGACTGAAGTTCTGTGAAAAGAAGAATGAGGTGTCTGTTTTGTCCCCTGCTGTATTCGTAGCACTCAACATATTGTTTGATACCTTTTCAGTGCACAAAAAATATATTCTGAATGAAACTTCTGTCCTTATTTCCAGACAATGGTGCAGCTCGTAGGAGCTCTTACAGGATGTGTTCAGCATGTCTGTGCTACACAGGAATCCATCATTCTTGAAAATATCCATAGTCTTCCCTCCTCAGTTCTTCATATAATCAAAAGTACATTAGTACATTGTAAGGTGAGTAAAGGTCAAAGTGTACTCTAAATGCTCTATAATCAATGAGCAAAAGGGTTGTATAAAATAATGTCTGTACAAGATTTTACACTGTAGCCTATATCATTGGACTAGACTTTTCCATAGAACAAAGAGTATGTGTGTAAGTAATTGTTTCAAAATAAGTAGTTTTAAGGAAGTAATAAAAAGTGGCCTTTTGAGAGTTTTTGTTTTATCCTATTTCCCCTCTATATAGAAGTGATAAGGATTCGTGTTGAGTCACAGCAATCCTGAAATTGTTCTGTTTTATGGTGTTGGTGAATTGATCAATCACCTTAATCATTAGGTACCAGAACTTCCTTTTATAAAGGGAAGTTAACAGGCCAGGTGTGGTGGCTCATGCTTGTAATTCGGCATTTTTGGAGGCCGAGGAAGGATTGCTTGAGACCAGGAGTTTCAGACCAGACTGAACAACACAGCAAGACCCTGTCTCAAAAAAAAAAAAAAAAAGAGCTGGGCTTGGTGGCATGCACAGTAGTTCCAGCTACTTGGGAGGGTGGGGCAGGAGGATCACTTGAGCCTTGGAGTTTGAGGCTGCAGTGACCTATGATCATGATGCTGGACTCCAGCATAGGTGACAGAGTGAGACCTTGTCTCTAAAAATAAATAAATAAAAAATAAATAAAGTTAATCCTTATTTAGTCCATGTCTACATCCAGAGGCAGCTTTAAGGCACAAAAGCTGGCCTAGAATTTGTGAGTCACCAGAAATTTTAGTATTTGTTGAGTGATAGGGTGCTAATTTGTTGGTTGAATGAAAATTTGTTGGGTGAATGAAAATTACTAGTTAATTAGTGTTTCTTTTTGGTGATTGGGTGCTAAAATGTCATGCCCTGACCTGTATTACCTCCTTTTTAGTTCTAGCATAATCATGAAAGCCAAAAATCATATTTTATACATGCTTGCATCTCTCCAAGTACAATGTACACTATAATGGATGTTTAGTAAACATTTGTTTAAGGAATGCACATGTGATTTCATTAAATTTATGATCTCTAATAGTATGAGTTAAAGTAAATGTAGCTCTTGAGCTTTTTATGATTTGTTTTTTCTCTCATTTTTATTTCTGATCAGAATAGTGAATCAGTGTATTCTGGGTGTTTACACCTAGTTTCAGACCTTCTTCAGGCTCTTTTCAAGGAAGCCTATTCTCTTCAAAAGCAACTGATGGAACTATTAGACCTGGTTTGCATGGACCCTTTAGTAGATGAGAGTGATGATGTTTTGAATATGGTGATGAGTAAGTGAAGAAAGCTTTTTGCTCAGTATATGATATATATGATGATTATAAATCTTATATAGGTTAAACTTGTTTTAATGATTTATGTTATCTTAATCACTATGCATAACAAAAACTTTTAACTTTTACCAAATAAATTTTTAATCTTTTAAATTTTGGAATTTTCACAAAATTGATTTTTGGTACCCTCATTTAGATTTGCATATTCAGTTTATGTTCATAGTAGGTAATTTCCCCACAAATTCACAAAGAAAGGTATGCAACTTTATACTGTCTAAAGTTGTCCATATTCTGAGACAGTAGATTTCAGATTTTTTAAACTATAACCTATGGAAATGCATTTTACATTCATTTTCAGAATGCAGAAAAATATGTGTGTATATGTATGTCTGTGGATGTGTTTATACCCACTTTATATGTAATAATGAAGTCATAATGAAATCATACCCCTCTTACATGTGATGCCGTCTGTACTATACATGTATCTCATTTTTAAAGAATTGCTGATTATAGCCTACTTTATTGATTTCATCACTCATTCATAAATTATGTCCCAGAGTTTGAAAAACAATATATATAAAGGCAAAATTTGTGTTCATAACGTTGATATAAAAAGGGAAGTTGGTTTTATATAGTTTATCAGATACTTATTGCTCTGTAACAAATTATCCCTAAAATCTATTGCTTAAAAACAACCACATTTTTATTTATTCATGATTCCCAGTGTCGGCAGTTTAGGGTGGGATCAGTTGTTCTCTGTTCCACCTGGTGCACCCGGCTCACCCATGTGTTTGTGGTCGGAAACTTCATCTCGTCTGGATGTTGGCAGAGGCAAAAGTACTGAGAAAGCCCTAGGGGTCGTCCAGTAGACCAGCCCTGGCTCAGTCACCTGATGGTGGTTTCAGGGTTTCCACCAGCGACAAGAGAGAGCATGTCTCAACATGCAAGCACCTTTCAAGACTCTCTTTGCCTCAGGTTTATTATTGTGCCTTTGGCCAAAGTAAGTCACAGGACTAAGCCTAGAGTCAGTGTGTAAAATTATCTGAAAGGGCAGTTATTGTGGTAGCCATTTTTACAAATCTGCCAGAGGCAGAGTAAAAACCTTGCATGAATACTGTGTAAATTAGTTGTAATTGTCCTTGTTAGAGTTCTTTCCTTAGTAGTTTATTTTATCATTTTGGATTAGAATTATATCTATAAAATATTTCTATTATAATGAGGTACAACTTTTATTCCACAAACATTTTTGGTTTTATTCAGGTATAGGGTGGGTATAAACTTCAAAAAAAATTTTTCCTTAATTTAAAAAAGCCTTAAAAGCATTGCACTTAATTTCAGTAATTATTTTGATGCAATTATTTTCAAACTGCTTTACCTATTTTAATTCAATCAAATGTTGAGATTGTTCAATAGATACTTTTAAATGTGGGAGAATCCCTATGACATTTGAATGCCCTAAAAGTTTTGTTACTTTTCTTTGTAGTTATTCATTCATTGTTGGATATCTGCTCTGTTATTTCTAGTATGGACCATGCATTTCATGCTAATACTTGGAAGTTTATAATTAAGTAAGTTTGTTTTTTCATTTTTACTTTTTATGCTATGTTTTCCATATCCCAAATCTTAATTATTCATTTTTTTTTAATTGGATTTGAAACATTTTGTGTGGATATGTATAATGTTTACTGACACTGCTGTCTGGTAAACCAGATTGGACTTCTTTACCCTGCTGCCCCTAAAATTAAAAAAGGAGTTCCACCTAGTTAGCTAATACTTCTGAACTAAGAGGTCATGGGCCAGACTAAACTTTAAACTCTTGCCTGATGCTTGTATGAGTTAACCAGCTGTCAAGTATCCTATTTCTAGGCTTAGATAAATTAGTAACTATAATTAGAGCTGAATATTATCTCTTCAATATGTACTTTTGAGTTATTTAAAATTAATTCCATTTATAAAGCAATTTGCTTTTTGGAACCAAAGTATTATGAAGGGCTACTAGAAAGAGTACCCAAAGCATTCATCAGATTCTTAAGAGGTGGGAGGAGATGAGCTGAGATCTAAAAGTGGTTAAGAACCTCTACTTCAGGCTTGGCGCCCGTAGCTCAGTGGTTACGGCATCAGCCGTATACACCAAGGCTGGCAGGTTCAAACCCATCCTGGGCCAGCTAAACAACAATAACAACTGTAACAAAATATAGCTGGGCATTGTGGCAGGTGCCTGTAGTTGTAGTTCCACCTATTTGGGAGGCTGAGGCAAGAGAATCGCTTAAGCCCAGGAGTTTGAGGTTGCTGTGAGCTGTGACATCACAGCACTCTGCCGAGGGCAACATAGACTCTGTCTCAAAAAAAAAAAAAAAAAGCAAAAACAGAACCTGTCATGCATGGCTGGTCAGTGTAATACTTCCAACTCTTAGGTGCTTTTTTGGCACCACCAAGACATTAAGTTGACAACAAATAATAGTGCAGGAGTTAAGAGTGTCACTTCGGAGCTTGTACTGCATGTGCTTATATCCATTTTGAACTCACTCCTTCTGAAACTTTGGGAAATTTGGTTAATTTTTCTGAACCTTAGATTACTCATCTGAAAATGGAAATAATGATAGCATCTTCTTGATAGGGTTGTAGTAAGAACAGGGATTGTCAATGTGAAGTGCTTGACACATAGTGTTCCATGAATTAGATGCGTTATCATCAAAATATCTTCTACTCTTGCCCCCTTCCAGTTCATTTCTACCCGACGTTCAAAATGATCTTTTAAAAAAGTAAATCAGATCATGTCACTCTACTGCTTAAAGTCTATCCCATTTTACTAAGAGTAATAACCTAATCCTCTGTGGACTCTTTCTCCTTGAGCAGCCTATCTCATGCTGTTGTCTCCCTGCCCTTCCTTCTTTAAACATACCAAGCTCTCCTGTCCCAGAGTCTTTTCATGGCTTTTCCCTCTGCTTGGGAGGCCTCTCTGCCCCCTGCTTGTTTCAGTTGTCAGCTTAAGTGTTGTGTTTTCATAACATTCTTTGACATCTTCACCCTAAGAATAAGTTAGGTTAGGCTTCTCTGTTGTAACACCATAGACTTTTCCATCTTAGCATTAGTCACAACTGTAATGAATTAATTCTTAGAATTACTTCTTAATGTTCTCTCATGCTAGACCACAAGTTCTATGCAGATAGGGCAGAGAGTATATTCATTTGATTTACTTCTTTATCCCAAGGGCCTACCAGAGTGCCTGGCATATGGTAAGAATTCAATTAATATTTTACTCACAGAAATAACAACCTAACAACTTACTTAAACAAACAACTGCTTCAGAGGTAAAGTTGGTACATCTTATTTATGCCATGTCTAACACAGTATATAAGGTTAGACAATTAAGTTCGCGAACCCATCTTAGAAAAAGTGCTGTATACCTCATTGCTGAATATCACTGTGGTCACCAAATGGCCCAAGGGAGTACCACCTTCAAAGGTGACCATAGAGATATTCAGCAGGGAGGTATGTAGCACTTTTTCTAGGATGAGTTCGTGAACTTAAGTGTCCCAGCTTGTATGTGATGCATTGTGATTTTTTTACTATGTTCTATAAAGTAGATATTTTTATGGTACTGATTTATTCGATGAGTTATTTGTGGTGATTGTATTGTTTTCTTTTTATCCATTTAGGCAGAGCCTTAAGCACCAGTCTGTTTTAAGAAGCCACTTGAAACACAAAGATATAATAACTAGCTTGTGTGAGGACATTCTTTTCTCCTTCCATTCTTGTTTACAGTTATCTGAGCAGATGACCCAGTCAGATGCACAGGTAAAATATGGTCTAATAACACTATAAATAGCAATTCTTACTTTTCTTGGCAATTACTAAATCTCATTTGAATGCCTGAATCATTCTGTTGAAGAGGACTTTAATTTGGATGTTTATTGGATAATTACAGCTCATAATTTTCACCCGAACATTAGTAGATTCCTAATTGCTCTTATCATCTCTATTATCTACCTGTTCTACTTCTTTACATTCTAACTGGTTGGTCAAGGCATTCTTCCTAGAATCCTTTCATTCTTTTCTGTCCTAGAACAAAAATCTAATTCCTTTATCTCACATTTACTTAAGGTCTTCCTAATATAGCCACAATCAAGCTTTCTGTTTTTCACCAATGCATTGCAACTGTTAGTGAAAATAGCATGCTTGTGTGTGTGTTAGTCTTTTAAAATATTCATATATACTTACGTTTGTTTTTATTTCAAAAGTTACAGTGTTGGATTGGCACTCTGCTTATGGAACACAGATTATGTTCTAAATATTTGTAATGTGATCACTGGGAATTATAGCTCATGTTCCTATCCCTATGTTATACATAGTACCTTTTGTTCTCAGCATAGCCTCCTAATTTTATTTAACTTACAGTAGCCCTAAATTACAGGATTTACAGTACTCAGGATCTGACAGTTTATGTGAGAAAATGAATATTTCTGCTTAGAATAGCAGATTAGTAGATCTCTAAGCTGATAGAATTCCTTTGTACCTGTGCTCTTCCCTGTGATTGCTGGGGGAGTGGAGGTGTAGGGATTCATCCAAGTCCGAAAACTGGTAGCAGTTCCTGAAGCAGGTATGCTCTGGTAGACCCTGAAAGAACATTGAAAAGGAGCTCAAAAAGTGGTAAGAAATGAGTAGCTTTAGGAAGGGGCTAACCTGTTTGCTTCTGTTCTTTATCTCTTATCTGTCTTCCACTTACATCCTTTCTTTTTCTTTCTTTTCTTTTTCTTTTTTTTTTTTTTTTTATGTCCCCATGTCCTCCATGTACACTTTCTGATTCCCTTCTCCTGAAAGGAGGAGTTTGGTTGGGTATCCTATGCCAGTGGCAGGAAGGTTGTTCCCTTCTTCACCTTTATCCTACACATCTGTATCCTCAACCCCAACCACCTCTTTTTTCAGTTTTCTTCTTGCTTATCTTGACACCACACACTTGTCAGCTTGTACTTGTAGAGTGAAATCAGATTCCTGGACTGGAGCAAGATGAGGAAAGTTGAAGCAACAGTATAGTTTATAATAGCAAGACAAAAACAAAGTCTGAGGTGTGCCTGGCCAGGGTACTGTTTGTACTTAAACTACATATTACTTTACCTTATATTAGCTGCTTGTATATGAAAATCAGAGAATTTAAATTGAAAATTATCCTAATTGTCCTAGAAAATGCTCATGTTTTTATTCATTTGTGCAAATTTGTCCTATTAAGTGAGGCCAGTTCTGCCCACTGTCCACTGCCTGAAATGGAGCTTTGAGATGGACTGCATACTTTCTCTAGTCTTAACTCTGAATGCTTACTAGCAGCATCCTCTGCTGTTCACTATTGATGTTTATTTAGGAATCTTTTCCAAGCAGTTTTCACTTCGTGTCACTTAGTCCGTTAGGGCTGTAACAAAATATCTTATATTGGGTAATTTATAAATAATTTAAATTTATTTCTTACAGTTTGGAGGCTGGGAAATCCAAGATCTAGGTGCTAGCAGATCAGTACCTTCTTGCTGCATTCTGACTTGGTAGAAGAGGGAAGGCAGCTCCTTTCAGCTTCTTTTATAAGGGCAGTCTTCCTATCTATGAGGTCAGAGCCTCATGACTTAATTGCTTCCCCAAAGACCCCCACCTCTAAATAGTATCACATTGGGTATTAAGTTCCAATATATAAATTTTGGGGGATACCAACATTCAGACCATAACATCTTGCTTTCAAAAATGTCAAAGTAAAAGTACCAGATTTAATTAATAGTATGCAGCTCCTGTGGCTCATTGAGTAGGGCGCCGGCCCTATATACCGAAGGTGGCGGGTTCAAACCTGGCCCTGACCAAATTACAACAAAAAAATAGCTGGGCGTTGTGGCGGGCACCTGTAGTCCTAGCTACTTGGGAGGCTGAGGCAAGAGAATCGCCTAAGCCCAGGAGTTGGAGGTTGCTGTGAGCTGTGTGATGCCATGGCACTCTCCGGAGGTGAGAAAGTGAGACTGTCTCGACAAAAAAAAAAAGTATGCTATTTATGGAGGCATGTGGATCTATTGGTCCCTCTAGTTTTCTGGGATTCTGTGACAAATTGCCACAAACTGGGAGGCTTAAAACAACAGCAATTTGTTCTCTTAACATTTCTGGAAGCAGACATGCACAATGTGTCATTAAGGACACATTCTCTTGAAGTCTTTTTCATACCTTGATTAGCTTCTGGTCTCACTGGAAATCCTTGGCATTCCTTGGCTTGTAGCTGTTTAACTCCAGTCTCTGCCTTTTTTATCACATAGTGTTCTCTCACTGTGTCTTCACATCTTTTATAAGAGCACCAGTCATATTGATTAAGGATACATCTTATTCCGTCTAATGTAACTATATCTTAATTATTTATTAAGATATCTGCAATGATGCTTTTTTCCTTATAAGGTCACATTGTGAAGTACTGGGAGTTAGGACTTCAACATACTTTTATGAGGATACAGTTCAACCCACAACAGCCCCTAAAATTGCTAAAATATTTATTCTCTATTAAGTCTTGAACTTAGTTTCAAAAGGAGAATATTGTGTTAGATTTCTTAACACAAAGTTCTTTAGGTACCAATTATTTTATTTTTCTATAAACAAACATAGAGAAATTTATTTGTATGCCCCTTAAATATAATTTAATGTTGAATATTATTCTTTTTTGTTTATACAATGCTTTTGGAAATTTGTATTATTCAGGAAAAAAACATATGTTACTGGATGTTCCCAAAGTCATCACCATACAAAGGGAAAATGGGAAATTGTAACTAATGTACCTTTGTGTGGTGATGACTTTTAGGATATCCTGTAGTGTATCCATTGCCTATGCTTAGATTTAGTGCCTGCTACATTTAGATTTATCAGTATTTTAATAATTTAAAGAAAGAAAGAATGGGTGCTTTTATTTTAAAACATTGAAAAATGGTCTTCCCTGCTTATATTCCTAACCTTTCTTGACATTGGGATACAAACTTTATTTTAGACAGTTTAGTAAATCAAAATAGGACTGTTTTTTTTTTTTTTTTTTTGAGACAGAGCCTCAAGCTGTCACCCTGGATAGAGTGCCGTGGCATCACAGTTCACAGCAACCTCCAATTCCTGGGCTCAAGCGAGTCTCTTGCCTCTGCCTCCCAAGTAACTGGGACTACAGGTGCCCGCCACAACGCCTGGCCATTTTTTGGTTGCAGCCGTCATTGTTGTTTGGCGGGCCCGGGCTGGATTCGAACCCGCCAGCTCAGGTATACGTGGCTGGCGCCTTAGCCCGTTGAGCCACAGGCGCCGAGCCAAATCAAAATAGGACTGTTAATGTACTTGTGTTATTCGCTTGCTTTTTTTTTTGCTTTTTTTTTTAATTCATTTGCTTTTCGAAGGTGTCAAAAGCTTATGGAGCTTCCAGTAATCAGTAGGCTGTTAATACTTAAGTTTTGATGGAAGTCAAAAGTTATTTGGGATTTTCTACTGCACAGGGTGGGTCAGCATCCCTAACTCCAAATTGTGCAGGGGTCAGCTGTATTTAACTGTCCTCTACTTCATGGACAGCTGTTTCATTTTGGTTTTCACAGTGTCAAAAATGTTGGATTGCATATCTGCAATGTGCTAGTATTTATATAGGACATTGTTCCAAAAACGGAATTACTATCAAGAAGTTTTAACACTTTAGCTTTTAATAACAATGAAAAGGCTGTATTATTATTATTATTTTTTTTTTTGTAGAGACAGTCTCACTCTATGGCCCTCGGTAGAGTGCCATGGCATCACATAGCTCACAGCAACCTCCAGCTCTTGGGCTTAGGCGATTCTCTTGCCTCAGCCTCCCAAGTAGCTGGGACCACAGGCGCCCACCACAACACCCGGCTATTTTTTTGTTTTGAAGTTCATCCGGAGCCGGGTTTGAACCTGCCACCCTTGGTATATGGGGCCGGTGCCCTACTCGCTGAGCCACAGGTGCTGCCCAAAAGTCTATATTATTTTATGCTCCCATCAATAATAAAAGAAAGTGCTTGTTACTTTTCTTCTTCATCAGCTCAGTCTTTTTAATCACTGCTAAGTAATTAACTCTCAATCTTCTGCCTTCCAGAAGAATTTTCATTAGGTTGAAATTTGGATTTTTTCCATTATTAATTCATGGGCAGTTGGTTTTTTCTTTTCTGTGATCTGCCTTTTCATGTCTTTTGCCTGTTTTATTTTATACATCATTCTTTTATTGATTTATAAAACCCTTTTCCTTTGATTGTCCTTTAACTTTACTCTCATATAAGAAAGAACAATAAGGTACTTCACTTTCAGAGCAACCAAGGATCACCTCTTTTGCACTTACATGGTAAGCTTTGTTTTTGCGTAGAATTTAGGTTTTGAAACACCTCATCATTGTTTCTTTATATTGCTCCTAACAACAATTTGGAGAAGAATTATGTTTTCTTAGAAGATTTTTCGTACTGTGTTTGAGAAGTCTTTTTAGAAAATACTGTCTCGGGTGGTGCCTGTGGCTCAAGGAGTAGGGCGCCAGCCCCATATGCCAGAGGTGGCGAGTTCAAACCTGGCCCTGGCCAAACAACTGCAAAAAAAATTAATTAAGTAATTAAAGCATGAGATTAAAAAATAAAAAAAAAAATTAGAAAATACTGTCTCTGTTAAGTTCCAGCAAATTTAATGCTCTTATTTATTGTACTTCCTTTTTTCTTTTTTGGGACAGGATAATGCTGACTATAGATTATTTCAGAAAACACTCAAATTGTGTCGTTTCTTTGCCAACTCCCTTTTGCACTATACTAAGGTAAGGCTTTATACATTACTTTGTTTAATTTACTCCTCTCTAGGGCAGTACCTCTGGCTCAAGAGGAGTATGGCGCTGGCACCGTATGCTGGAGGTGGTGAGTTCAAACTCAGCCCTGGCCAAAAAAAAAAAATTTTAATCCTCTCAAAAACTTAGATGTCATTATTCCCATCTTGCAGAATAGAAAGCTCAATCTCAGATAACTCTCATCAAGTCAAGTGGCTAGAAATCAGTAAGCCTGGGAGTACAGGTGTATTACTGATCTATCTTTTATGTTTAGGCTATCTTTTAAAAAGTAAAATAAGTAGTTTTTATTGTGTTATAAGATACAGAAAAGGCTCGGTGCCCATAGCAGAGTGGTTACGTCACCAGCCCCATGCACCGAGGGTGTTGGGTCCAAGCCCATACCAGGCCAGCTAAACTACAAGGACAACTGCAACAACAACAAAAATCGCTGGGCGTTGTGGCCGGGGCCTGTAGTCCCAGCTAGTTGGGAGGCTGAGGCAAGAGAATCACGTAAGCCTAAGAGTTTGAGTTTGCTGTGAGCTGTGATGCTATGGCACTCTACTGAGGATGACATAATGAGACTCTGTCTCAAAAAAAAAAGAAAGAAAGAAAAAACCTGATGACCAATTTAAGAAAAATTTAAATTCTTCTGATAGAAGAGAATTGGTTTTTTAAAAACAATATAGTTAAATTTTACCTCCTACACACCAAGCAAATATCAGATGGGTAACTATCCAGTGCCTTTGGTGTACTTCCCACAGTCTGTCTGCTACTGGAATACACCCTCTGCAAGCTTCAGGGACCCAGTGTCAAAAGCAGCCAACCACTCTACATGGCAGCTTCCCAGAAAGAAAGTATGCCAAGCAGGGAATTTTGACTATAATAAACAGTCATCAGAGATCCTTGTCTTTTCCCAAAAAGGAGGCAGACAAGGTCAAAAACAAATTCAACAAGGATAATAGTTTTTCAAAAATCACTAATATCTATTATTGATATTGTTTCTTTCACAGTTTGCTGTAAGCATTCTCTGTTCTTCTCTCCAAATAATCTGCCTTGGCAGCTTACCTATTCTATTCTTAATTATCACCATTGTTCTGATGACTACCAAATATGCAAGTCTCTTTAAATTATGAGTTTTCAAGGTTCAAACAATGACTGTGGAGAAAAATGAGGCATATTTACTTAGCCTCATCCTTCTTTTCATTCTCATGTAAGAATTGCTTTTATTGGTGGTGCCTGTCGCTCATCTAGTAGAGTGCCGGCCCCATATGCCATAGGTGGCAGGTTCAAACCCAGCCTCGGCCAAACTGCAAAACAGAAAAATAGCTGGGCCTTGTGGCGGGCGCCTTTAGTCCCAGCTACTTGGGAGGCTGAGGCAAGAGAATCGCCTAAGCCCAGGATTTGGAGGTTGCTGTGAGCTGTGACGCCACGGCACTCACTCTACCTACCAAGGGCGATAAAGTGAGACTCTGTCTCTACAAAAAAAAAAAAGTTAAGATGGGCCAGGCACAGTGGCTCACACCTATAATCCTAGCACTGGGAGGCCGAGGTGAATGGATTGCCTGAGCTCAGGAGTTCAAGACCAGCCTGAGCAAGAGTGAGACCCCCTCCATCTCTTAAAAAATACCAAGTGTCGAGTTAGAGGTTGCTGTGAGCTATGACAGCAAAGCACTCTACCTAGAGCAATAGCTTGAGACTGTCTTAAAAAAAAAAAAAGAATTGCTTTTATTGGGGCACATTCAGGATTGATTTTATTTTGTTTGCCTTTATGAACGGATGTGTGTTAGAAAGTCATGTTGTATGCAGAGAATGAATAGAGTTGTTTTGTTTTAGGAATTTCTTCCTTTCCTCTCTGAATCTTGTGGGACCTTGCACCAACTCTATCTTCAGGTACACAGGTAAGAAGAACGCCATATGGTTATTAAAATGTAACAGTGGGATTTGTAGCATGCAAAACTTATGTACATATTATTTTAAAAGAAAACAGAAATTTTTAGTAAACTTTTTTCTGCTTGCTTAAAATGATTGGAAGTGCAACCTTTTGAAGGATAGATTCCGCCTGAGTTTTATTCGTCTTATTGTTCTTAACTAGGACCTTATACATGAGTGATAAATAATGGGTATGGTGATAAATACTAATGGCAAAAAAGGTTATATATTCATGTATGTGTTTTATATTGGGATTTATAAAATCTTTATTTTTATTTTCTGTGTGGTTTAAGTCAAGCATTAAACTTCATTTCAGAAAAAAAGTGAATTACAGAAAGGTATCATAATTTAGATAGGTGCTAAGTGATATTTTAAATTGTTTAAAACTCATATGAGCCCTAGATTTGACACCAAAACAAATTGGTCAGCTCATTATTTAGCAGTCCTATTATATTTCCCCAATTCATTTAATCTTCTAGGCAACTTTTTCACACGTCTCCCTTTTCAAACTTCTTGCATCTCCATCACCTCCTCCAAATTCCTTATTGTCAATTCATAGTCCCACTTCCTATCTTGCTGAGGAAAAGGAAAGCAGTAAGAAGGAGCTGCTGTGTGCTCCTCAAACAACACACCAACTCTCCCTCCACCTGTGTCTAGGCGTGAGCGTTCCTCCTTCCTCCAGGAGGAAGCCATGTGCTTGAGGCGAGCTACCATTTGTGGATTGGGTTTCAGCGTCTGTCATTGGCTTAGGGACCTCACCCTCAGTCCAGTAGCTGCTCGTTTTCCTTCGTGCTTTATAAATCGTCCCTCCCTAGTGGATCATTCTTATGAGTATAGAAACTTGCTGTTATTTTTCCCATCTTAAGAACAATACCAAATGATCTCTGAGTCTACATCCTCCTCCAAATACCCTCCAATTTTTCTCCCTCTCTACAGCAAAATTCCTAGAAACTAGGTCGAGTCTGTGGCTCACACCTATAATCGTAGCATTCTGGGAGGCCAAGGCGGGTGGATTGCCTGAGCTCAGGAGTTCAAGACCAGCCTGAGCAAGAACAAGATCCTGTCTCTAAAAACTAGCCAGGCATTGTGGTGGGCACCTGTAATCCTAGCACCCTAGGAAGCCAAGGCAGGTGGATTGCTTGACCTCAGGAGTTAACCAGCCTGAGCAACAGTGAGACCCCCCCATCTCTACTAAAAATAGGAAAATCTAACCAGGTGTTGTGGTGGGTACTTGTAGTCCCAGCTACTTAGGAGGCTGAAGCAAAAGAATCACTTGAGCCCAAGAGTTAGGTTGCTGTGAGCTTGTGATGCCATGGCACTCTACTGAGGGTGACAGAGTGAGACTCTGTCTCAAAAAAAAAAAACTCCTAGAAAGCGTTATCTATACTACTTTCTCACTTAAAGCTGAGCCACTCAGGCTTTTTGCTGTGTTACTTCACTTCGAAACAGATCTTGTCAAGGTCATCAGTGACTTCTGTGTGGCTGCATCCCATGGTGAGTTTGAGTCCTCATCCTGTGTAACTGTTAGTGGTGCTTGCGCCTGCCTTTTAAATACCTTTTTTTGTTAGCTCCTAGGACATGGGTCTCGCCTAGTCACTGCTCCTCAGCAGTGTCCTCCTCTTCTCCCCAGTCTCAGTCCTCGGGCTTATTCTCCATCAACTGTCATTTAGTCTCAAGACTTTAAATTTATATGTCTCCT
>CAUYRH010034946.1:0-14088 GCA_963574655.1 Perodicticus potto | reverse complement strand
CCTCTGCCTCCCAAGTAGCTGGGACTACAGGCACCCGCCACAACACCCGGCCATTTTTTGGTTGCAGCCGTCATTGTTGTTTGGCAGGCCCGGGCTGGATTCGAACCCGCCAGCTCAGGTGTATGTGGCTGGCGCCTTAGCCCGTTGAGCCATAGGCGCCGAGCCGAAATTGTTACTTTTCAATGGCTCTAAAATGGCTGTTACGAACAATATTTACCAAGAGGTCATCAGAGAGCATAAGCCTAGTAAATCAGAGCAAAGAAGGATAAGCCAAAATAGTAGGTAGTGAGGAGTACGGGGGTGGGGAGGGAGGGGTCCCAGAGCTTAGTGTTTGCCACTGAGGCAAAACTAAGTGCTGTTTTTCCTAGAATTTTCAAGGACCTTCTCAAGAAACATTCATCTTGGATGTCAGTATTATCAAACAGAGAGCTGCTCACCTCTTCTGATGCAATGTGGTTTTCAATGAGCCCTATTTCCACCAATATATTCAACGAGCAGCAAAGGCGCTTATCACTTGTAAGTATATATGGCACTGGGATCAAAACCAGACATCCTCCCAATATGGTAGAACATGAGGTTAGCTCTTATACTCTACTCTCAGCTAAACTAGATAAAATATTTTTGACAACAAAAAATGTATGAAATAATTGAGATGATACAACCTCTATTCCAAATTCCAAAAAAACATTTCTAGCATTTTCTGAGTCATATTACAGCAAGGAAAATAACTGGGGCAGAGAGTGTCACAGACTAAGACGGCTTAGGACACAGGAGGCACAGACCCTGGTAACCTGGTCTCTAGGCTTGTTTTCTTCAATAGATATGCTAACATTTTCATAGTTCCTGATCATTATATGTATGTTAAAGCATCCAACAGATATTAAGAGAAAGCTGTAGTTTTGTAAAGGTGTTGCTTTATTACTTTTCAGTGGTTTGAGGATTTCTGTAAGCTCTACCTTTTTCTCCGGAGTTTCTGCTAGTATGAGGAAAAGACATTAACCACCAACCAAGAGACACCTTTACATGGAAAACTATAGCTTTGATCACATCAAAAGATAAGGAAAAATGTATAAACTTTCGTTCCACAATAGTGGAAATAGCTTTATTTCAGCAATAAAAAATAGAGAAGTACTATTTTACCTCACACTGGTGAAAATAAATGTTTAATGAATAAGAAACAAGTGGTTATATTGAAATTTAAAGGATAATCTATTTAATATTGGACCTAATTTAAAGCACATTGCATTATTCACTAGAGTTGATACACGGTCTGAAGTCATCTGGATATACACTTTTAAAACAAAAAAAGTTTGTTTTTTTTGTTGAGTGTCACTTCACTTTAAGGAGTACCTAAAATATCATGTCACAAAAACTTCTTGAACAAAAGAAAAACAGGGTTAAGAGTTCAGACTATAAGTCCTATAATACAGGAAGAAAAACCACCTGCAGGTTTGACTGGCTCAAATTCTCCACATATTTCCCATGGATGGCATACTTTTTAGCTCATAAATCTGAATTTCACATTTTTTAAAAAATCAGATAAATGCTTATTTTTAATGCAAAAGGGTCCACAAGTACATATTTCAATGGGCTCAAGGAATTATACTTCTCATAACTCTGATTTTGTTCCAAGAGTTCTAGCAAAACAGAACTCCTGTGAGAATTATCAGACTATGGTAGGGATTGTTGGGAAAGGGAGTTCAAGAATGTTTTGGAATAAAATGTTACTTTTGCTTGAGCCAAGCAAAGAAATATGTGAAGGTTTTAAAGTCCTATTAAAAGGCAGAAAATACCAACCGAAAGTTTTTGAGAGAGCCCAGTGAGTAAAACACACTAACTGACTCTGGAGTAAGTTTTGGAGGTAGTTGAGAGACAGAATCACCAGCCTCTGGGAAGAGGACTCTGAGCATTTGCTGTTTGTCTTGTTTAGGGCATGGAGATGACACTGAAGCAACATGCAGTTTTGGGATGACAAAAGCCGTCAAAAAGAAACAGAGAAATACTCTCTATAAATCTAATGTAGCCCCTGTCTCTAGACCATGTTTCCAGTGAAGTCTCATGAAGCTCCAGGCTTACAGGTTTGAACACATGATGGTACAGAAATGGAAGCTCCTGGCTTTTCTTAAAAGGAAACATTTTCTTTGCCTCATCTGGAAATTTGATGGATTACTAACTATAGTTCTGTGATATTTGTTGATTTATATATGATGCATTTGTATAACTTGTGGATGGAAAAACCTTTACTCAAGTTTCAGACACACTGAAAGAGCTGAGTGGTTATAGAAACGCCATGAAACTCGATCTGATCCTGCATCTGAGCCCAAGACTCTCCATGCCTTTTACCTCCCCCAAACTCACACAGAGGACAGAGACGAACCAGGTTTCTAGAAGACACCATTTAACAAAAGGAAATGCAACCAAGGAATAGGTTTCAGGGAGCGGGTCTTACCTTTGGGGAATCAGCTTCTAGAGTGATTAGGAAGGGGAGCTTATGACAAAAATGTAATACAAAAATTAAGTAGAAAAAGTTAATTGAAGGTTATAAAAATAAAGGAACTTCATAATTATAGTAAACACTGTTCCAAATCCCTCAGTCACTCTTTGCAAGAAGAGATATTAGCATAATACAGGAATTCCTTTTTTTCAGATCAGCATTTGAGGAGACTGGATGATTTGAATGCTTATTTATAAATTCTAAAAAATTCAATTGGAAATCTCATCTTGATATTTAAGGACACACGCTTCCCCAGCATGCACTAAAACTACCACCCACAACTACAGGAGTTGTTCATATGTTTACATACAGAAAAGTAAGAATGGATAGAATTTCAGGAGCTGATAATTTTAGGGTCAGATGATTAGAAAAGATCTCAGGGGTTGGAATGGGCAACA
This sequence comes from Perodicticus potto, assembly GCA_963574655.1. Lineage (NCBI taxonomy): Eukaryota > Metazoa > Chordata > Mammalia > Primates > Lorisidae > Perodicticus > Perodicticus potto. Next base: position 11,196 of record CAUYRH010034946.1, on the reverse strand, counting down.
AGAACTAGACTAAGCAGGTAATCACCACTGCGTACATATAATGCACATTGGCTTACAAAAGGGAATGAAGGGGTTCAAAATGTGGCCAGGTATCTAAGAGGGTCCTGGGAAATGGGCAGTAAAGAATAAAATAACATCATTCTACAAACTAGTAGGCCAAAATTTAGGAAGCCAACATTACCATTACAAATACCATGTGCATTGGGGCTCATTTATAGCACCATTTCCCCCCCCCACTAAAATAATTTGGGAATGAGCTTTTGTTTTGAAAGGTAGATGTTGAAAAATACACCAACGTTTCGGAAAATTATAATTATTACCCACTTTCAAAAATAATTTTCTGGAATATTTTCGATCTAAATTTGATGGACACCAATATTATTCTTTTGCTAATGGATTTATGTCAAAAAAATGGAATTAGTATAAACTTTGGTTATTTTAAAATTCAAACCTTTTAGAAGGAAAGCTTGACTCCTTATCTTTTGAGTTATCGGCAGTAATCAGAAGGTTCCTCCACAAGGCAGTCTTTGACATTTCATCAGAAATATTGATCACAGATGGGTCATCTCTAGATAGAAGTTTATCCAAAATGAAATAATAAACAATAAAGAAGTAACTACAGTTATTCAATGACAGAATCTAAATATAGGACAACCTTATGTCTTTGTAGAGTATGTTTTCCCAATTTTTTTTTTATTGTGGTAAAGTACACATAACATAAAATTTGCCATTTTAACCATTTTTAAATGGCCAGTTCTGTGTTATTAAATACATTCATTATGTTGTGCAACCATCCCTCACATCCATCTCCGGAACTCTATCTTATAAAACTGAAACTTTTATAAAACTGAAAACCCCATAAACTATAACTTCATTTCCTCCCCCTCCCAGCTCCTGGAAACCACCGTTTTACTCTCGGTCTCTATGATGTTGAATACGTGCCTCATGTAAGTGGCCTCATAAAGCATTTGTCTTCTGACTGGCTTACTTCACTTAGTGTAAAGTTCTCAAAGTTCATCCATATTGTAGCATGTGCCAGAATTTCCTTCCTTGTAATTCTGAATAATATTCTATTGTATATATGTGCCACATTTTATTATACGATATTTCGATAATTAAAATGGAGAAGTATTGTATGTTTCAGTTATGAAAAAATTGTAAAAAATACAAAAATTCTAAATAAAAGCTTAACTGCAAGATACTGATTTGGCCTGCAATGTTCTTAATTCATTGCAATTTAATAGGGGTTAGGCTCTGCCCCTCCACTGCTTAAGCTCTTGTTCCTCACTTTCACAGCATCGCAGTTCACTCACCTGCTGTGCTCCGACATGTCAGTGGCTCCTCCTTACTCACTCTGATGACAAGTCCTTAGAATGGCCTCTACGTCCCTGTTCTCCTTCCCACTCTGAGTTCGTCTCCTGCCATTGCACCCCTGCTCCCTCCTCTCCAGCCACAAAGCAACGGCTTGCTGACTGTTCTGGAACACTACAGGCCTGTTGCTGCCTTGGGGCCTGGTAATGTCCTTCCATCTGCTAATAACATCCCTTCCCATGGGGTGACCATCCCCCCCACTTCGTTTAAATGTCACCTTCTCAGACAGGCTCGCTTTGCTCTACTGTGAAGTGCTATTTCCATCCTCTCATAGCACTTTGATCCTTTTTATTTTTTTTGTTTTGATTGCACTTTTCACAATGTGACATACTATACTGCATGACATACTCATTTGCTTATGTTCTGTCTATTCTACTTGAATATAAGTTTCATGAGGGCCAGGATTCTTGACCACTCATTCCTTGCTGTTCCCCTAAGGGCTGAACCTTTGGTCTCACTCAGTAAGTATTTGTTGAATAAATGAATGCAGCCTGTGTATTTGACAGAAGTCTTTCCAAGTACACTGGGGGAACCTACAATAGCAGGGCCTGTACTTATTCTGGGGGCTCTTTCCACATTTTAAAAATGGTACCAATTACAAGTACTATTAGGATGCTCCACAACATCTCCCACAACAGAAACTTAACCAAATGGCAGCAGCAATAAATCACAAACTAAGTGAAAGAGAGTTTCAGTAAATGAGAGAAAAGCTCTCACTTTACTACATGTAGGGAAGAGATTCTGCAATGGAACAATCATTATCTCCAGTAACCCTACGCTGACCTCACGTGACCCTCATTGACGGTTCTTCACAAGAGAGTCATGAAATCAACTTTTAAGAGGAACAAAACTCTGGATCTTCCTTCCTTGCCCAATTGAGAAACATGCTCTTTAATTCCTCTAATCTCTCCATCCCTTAGTCTTCCTGGAAAGAGTTTCCTAGTAACAAAGAATGAGATTAACTAATTTCCAAAAGTGGAAAAGTTTTTCGTATTATGTGAAGAAGAGTCTTGAAAGAGCAAACTCTTAAAAATGCTAAATTAAACAAAGCTAAACATGTTTTTTAAAATATGTAGTACTACTTAGATTGTTTCATATGCTAATATGCATTGTGAATTTCCAAACTGGAATGTAGTTATGGAACATTTTCCAAACTTATTTAACCACAAAGCCCTTTTGAGAGTGGTACCACATGAGAGGAGGTGTCTACAGAATATACTTGGGAATATGCTGATTCAACTACACAATCAACAGGATTTTAAAATTTAAATGTTGTAAAAAAAAAAGATAAAATGGTTTCTATACTTGTACTCACCCTTAAGTGGTATGTAATTATACTTCTTAAAATTCTAGCGAACATGATTTTAGAGTCAGACTCTGAAGATCCAGAAGATTCTCTCCTATCTTATTTGTCCACATATTGACAAATTCTTTTCTCAGACAAAAGATTTCTCTGTTTTTTTATTGGCATAGCCTTAAATTGTCCTTAAGCACATTGAGGTAATAAAATTGGGTACTAAATGGAATATCAAATAGAATTGCAGAGGGGAACTATATAAATTATACTGAAAGGGAAAGAAAAAGATAATTGTGGCTGAATACTTGCAAAAGTTTTTATTATAACATGTTCCTAAGAATAATAAGGTATTATTATAGTCCAGTTCGGGGGAAGAGGGAGGGGGAAGGGGGAAAGGGAGAGGATGAATGGCCGAGGGGGGGAGGGCATGAGGCGGGATCTCATGTGCACATTGAGAGGGTGTAGAACATGCCCCCTGGGGGAGGGGCTCTTCTACGAAATGAACTTTGCCCTGGAAGTGAGAACAATTAACCTGAATATTGTACCCTCATATTAATTTGAATAACATGGTTTTTAAAAAAATTTTATTATAATTTACAGTAGTTTGCTTTATTTTGCTATATCTTTGTTCATAAAGAAGATTAGCATATTTTGGAGAACTGCATAAATATTTCCTAAAATGACTGAAATGACTCGATCCTTCCACTCAAAAAACACATTATCTCTTTGAAAATGCCTTTTTTAGAGGCAAATTCACAGCATTAAAACATTTATCTATGATCAGTTCAGTGAATATATATGGATTTATACCCAAAGCAAATCTATCTTTCATATACGTTATAAAATATGGGAAGAAAATACTTCAGACAACAGCCCGCATCCTGCTTCTTTATTTGCAAGTGTACCCAAATAGCATATAGTCAGTTACACAGTTAACACTGGCAGACCTCAGTCCTGGGACTCAATAACCTAATCCTTATTCTCAGTTCTTTCTACTCTAACACAACTTCGACAAACCTACATGGGAGGCATGCAGTATGAAATTCTCAAGTACAGTACATATCAACAAATTTCGTTACTTAATTGTTGTGTTTTTAAATTTACTTCTTACCTGTAATGTCCTTCCAATGGGAGTTGTACTGTGCCCTCATCTTCCATAGCTAGCATACTTTGTTCTTCCTGGAAAGACAAATGTGAAGTATACAAAGTGAACCTGATGAATCTCCATTTTACATTAAAGAAGAAACACAGATTAATGTTTCATTATCTCATTAACCTCAGGACCTTCCACTCTGTTTGCATTTATTAATGTTAGCACAGGTCTTTTCAATAAAGTATCAACTACTAAGAACATAAGTAATTAATGAGAGTCTCATAACACAATAATTTAAATGCTAACAACAATTTCCTTCATGTCACTCAGTGAAAAACTGGTTAATTTCCAAGCATATTTTTAAAAAAGTAATCTACATTTACAGTGACACAAGTATGGGTAACAGTAATATAATCAGTTATATTGTTAAAAAGTTAAGATATTCTCAGAATGCTCTATTGGGAGGGAGTGAGGACTGTGCTCATAGCAGTGGTTCTCAAACTTGAGTTCACATCAGAATCATCTGAAGGGCTTGTTAAACATACAGATTGCTGGGTCCAACCCACAGGGATTCTGACTCAGTGAGCCTGGAGTTTAGAGGACCCAAGAATTTATAGTTCTAACAAGATCCCAGGTGATGATGATTATGCTGGTCTGGGGACCACACATAGACAATCAGTGCTCTAGAGACTTGGAACGAGACATTAATGTATCTTTCTGCACAGATCAAAACACAGGCGTGCCTTGATGGAGGAGAAAACTAAGCAGTTTGACTCCGCTTAGCTGCATTTTAATATTCTATGCCTGAAATTTCTTCTTATAGCAACAATATTCTACCTTTTCCCAAAGGGTGGAAATACTTCACAGATTCACATATACATTTCTTCATATATAACATTTTTTAAAAACTGTGTCTTTGGAATAAAGATAATCTTATGACTGGCTACCCATGCTGAAATATCCTGGCTTAGTTTTCAAATAACTTTTCAAAGTCATCAACAAACTTTTTCCATGCACCAAAATAGACAGTTATCTATGGATTATAGCTCTTACTTAATGCATTTATTTTCAAATGGGTCAATTAGCTCTAGAATTAAAATTTTTAGATGTTATAGACATGAAGAACTAGGTGACCTCCTGCCCGAATAGAAACTGATGAGAGAAAATAGGGATGGCCCTGAAGGCTCTTTTCTTTCCCTGTTTCAGTAGCTTAGTAGAGTAAATTGGCCTAAACCAGCTTCCAGAGAGACCTTTCATTGATGTTATTATTCCTGGTGAACAAGGTTGTTCCTAGGATCCTTGGTAATCAGATCTCAGCCCTCCACCCACGCACTCCATAATCTGACAATCCCATACCATATTTCTCACTACTTAAAGAAACCAAGGGTTTTCCAGTGCCTCTTCAGCTAACCTATGAATATATAATGCAACGTGGTGCAGGTCTCACTCACTCTTGAAGGCAGGCCCCTCTTTGCTGGGACTCTGGCTGTGGCACATGCAGAATCTATTAACTCTTCTGAGAATAAATGGAAAGGACAGGGATTATGCAAGCTCTGCTATTTCTCTGCTTCCAAGTTTCCCCTCCAGAAACCATATGTCATATTTATACTCAGTGGGGCTAACGGTATGTGTGTTACCCCTTTGCATTCCAGGAACTAATTTAATTATCTTTCTCTGCTGTAATTCAAAGGGGTAAAGAAAAGGGCCATTTAGGGCCCATTGAATAAGTTTTATTACTTGTGTATCATGCCTATTCCCCTTGTCATTTGACAGTAATATTTTTAGAATAAAATCAAGGTGTGTAAACAACACCATTGATTTGAAATTACCTTCAAGCACTGCAAAAACTGATATGCAACTTAGAATGAGGTGTGCCTTGCAACTGAGTTAGTCACCATATGTGGAATATAATACATACATCCCATAAACTTATATGCACATCCTGAAGGCCATGGACAATGCATTTGTATCATTTCAGGAAGAAAAAGTTACTTTTTCTATAGGAGCAATGATGATTAAATTTAGTAATACCGAAGGCTATATAGGTAAAACCAAGGTACAAGGAAAATGTGATTTTTTTCCTTGGTTGCCCACTGAAAGATGAAGTCCAGTATGTTACATCCTGGATTCAGGATAAAATGTCACGCCAGGTAGAAAGGTTTAAGAGGGAATAAAGTCCCACAAAGCCTAAGAGAACAACAGTACAGTAATTGCTTAGGTTACCTGGCAGCAGAAAAGGAAAGCTCGAGATTCAATCTAACAGCAAAAATTGGACCAAAGCTCTGTGAATAATTTTGGTTTTTCTTCAGATGATTTTCCACTTTTCTCTCAAATTGCTTTCAATAATTATTTTGCACTCTGTGGCTTGTTAGCATGTGTGGGCTTTATACTAGTCATAATTCTATCCAAACAAAAACTCATCACCTCTAAAGATAGCTCTTCCAAGCCATGCTTATCTGAAGAGAAGGGAGGCAGAGCAGCCGCTGCCTCCAGTGCCAGAAGGAAGCCGGGTGGGCCCCGGAGCGTAGGGACGGAGGGCCGGCTGCATCCCGGCAGCACTGTGAGAAAGCCAAAAGGGAGGCTGTCTGAGGAGGAGCCGTCACCACAATCACAACCCAGGTTATCTCCATCACAGCAGCAATGAAAGAGTGAGAGCATAATGATGCTAACTGAGGATCTGCCACCTTCCAAGGCAGAAGTACCTTAAACTGAGTTCCATTCAGCACTGACTGTACACAGCACTCATCAAAAATAGGCAGAGTTCTCCAATATGGGGAGATGCTACAGGGATGATGGTCAAAATTTGCTCAAGATCCTTGCAGGGACATTTACTGTGACTTAAATGCCATCCTTTAAGATAGTCAAAATGCTTTTCAGATACAAAATAAGACCAGGGCAATTCATGCTATATCCAGTAAAGGGCAGGAAAATCGAGGCTTAGACAAACAAACTTACTCAACAGCGCATGAACATTAACTGAGCATGTATTATGTGACAGGCACATAGTGAGCCAGAAGAATTAATCCATCCAACAAATGATATACATGACAGGTGGAGTGCTAGGTACTGGGGAACAACAATGGAAAGAGAGAAATAAGCCCTCCTGTTAGAGGATATGAAGGATTCCATGAAAAGCACCAGAGCAGAGGCTATAGAAAGGAAGAAACTCTAGGTGGGAAGAAGCAATGAAGGCCACCATAAAAGGGAGGAATAAATAAGACGTGTTTGCAAGATAGCAAACAACTAGCCTGGTCAGAGCCAAGGGCTTTGTTGAGTAGAAGCGACAAATAGCACTGAAGTCAAATTCTGGTGTGTTTTGATAAGCAGGGTGTTATATATCAAATTACAGTAGGAATCGGAATTGTATTTTGTGATAGCATGAAAATGACCATACGCATATCATGATACCTAACAAATGCTCCATCCTTTACCCACCTTTAGGGAAATGGGTAACATCTGTTAACTATAACCCATTTTTTCAGTAAAATCTGTATCCACATAGGAGTGTAAGAGACTTCGAGTATCTTGAAGCACAAACAACAGCAGAGAGCCGATGTTTACAAGGATGCTTAGAGTATTAGAGAGAAAGTATTTGTCTGTTTTAGAATTCACAGATCTTAAGAAATGGAAGGGTCTTTACAGGTCACATTCAACCCCTTTATTTCACCCAAGATTAAAATAAAGTCTACAGAACAGAAGAAGAGTTAAATCATTTCCTTCACCAATGACTAATAAAGTAGACAATGCTGCAAACATTACATATATATATATAAAGTCTCTGAAAATCACAAATGTAATATTGATAAGAAGTACAATTTCCATTCAATAGAAGAGTAGATACCTAAAACCACCCACTAAAAGCTGAAAAGGAAAAATAGGGAGGGTTCCATATAGAATTCATGTAAATACATGGAGGTAGCTTATTTTTCATCAGAATGTTTGATTCAGTTTTTCTAAGTGATTATACATATACTATTATAAATTTTAAAATTCTGATAGAGTATTCTTGTATTTAGAAGATAGTATTCTGGAGATCCAGATTCTGTGGTTTAAGGAAAGGACTTATCTTAAAATTTAGCATGCATCAGACTCACCTGGGGGTCTGATTGGCCCCAAAGATGGTTGGCCCATCCCCAGAGTTTTGATTTAAGAAGTCTGTAATAGGGCCCAAGAATTTGCATTCTAACAAGCTCCAGGTGCTGGCTGATGCAGCAGAAATTCTAGAACCACACTTTGGAAAATCACCGCTTGAGGAAGAAGAATAGATTTACACCACCCTATGATTCAGCTAGAAATGATATTGGTCTGTGGAATAATTTGGCCATGATTCCCAATCCAAAACCAGTTCTGACCTTTCTTAGCAGCAAGACATCCTCTGCAATTTTTTCAGTTGCTCTTGTTTGTAGCTTGATTTTATGCTTTCTTGACTTTTTTCCGGGATTCTGCTTTATATAGATCAAAAGGATCTATGCCCTCTTTTTGTTTACTCTTATAGTGTGTATGTTAGCGTGAACTCCCAGTGAATCAAGAGTATCGGAATCATGATCATTTCTACAGAACTGAATTTCTGGAAGTTATCTAACATTAACCCTTTCTCCCCCGCCTAGAAGCAAACATTCTGCTGGGGCTTTCTGCCTTTAACCTTTTGACAAATCAGAGCAATGTCCTAGAGAATATTTAAGCAGAAAGGAAGGCATGTTGGTACTCTGAGCACATTTGGACATCCAGAATTTGATTCTGCAGTCTTCCCTTTACACAGAGCAATGTGCAAAATGTCAGGGTTCCAATATTCATTTCTACCCTGATTATAATCCTTTCTTTCTAAAAACTGAAGCATATGCATATGCATATGCATGAAGTACATGAAAATTTGGAACAGAAGCTCTGCGACCTTGGACTGGCCTGTGTAGCTATTTATTCTGCTTAACTCATTATTGAATTTTAAGGTCAAATGAATGTTTTCTCAGAGCCAGAAGACCAGAAATGGGCTACTGATAGGAAAACCCCGGAGGATAAAGGTACAAGCTTGTAACTATCATCAAAAGGACAAGAGGTGAGCCTACTTTAAATTCAAGTCTCAGGGAGCTGAGACATTTCTGCCATTTACCATCTTGCCAGATCACGATCAAAGTTACTCAATTAATTTGAGCAATTGCAGAAATGGAACATTTCTGGAGAACTTGTCCTTTTACCACCTTAACATACAATTCCCTAAGACTGGGCCCTGGTGTGAGATGACGTGGTAAGATCATAGCCTTCCATCGAGCCCGTAAGCCTCAAGAAAACAAAATACCGAGATCTGGGCAAATCAACCAGGAATTTAAGATTTAACATAATCTTCCCTATATCTTCCTACTCTCTTTACTGATCATACTCTTTTAATACTAATCCAAACTAGAAAGTGAACATCATTCAGCTTCCTTTCTCTCTCCAGTCTGATAGAGAATTAGCTATCTTTGCACTAGTCAGGACGATATTTTAATGTTCAATTATGGATTATCCTTGACTGTATTACTGGTTTTCTTTTTCCTTTCTATGTGGTGAGGATCACATGAAAGTATCACCATGTTAATCCACCTCAGTTCTAAAGGTGGGTAAACCTACATGGTTAATATGCTTGCAAGGCTTTCCCCTCCAACTTGGGCCTGAAGGTTATAGCTGTAATACTCCCCAGTAAATACTTAATCTCTTTGTATCCCCTCAGAAAGCAAGCATGAGTTCTAGGAGTTTAGTGCTATTTAGTTACTTCTAACGTCTTTATCTTCATAATTGGAAATACCCACTGAAGGACAGTGGGTATACAATGTAAAAAGATTAGAAGCTCACTACCCTTTGCCCTGTGAGATTCATAAAATCCAAAATGGACACATGGCACACAGACATACAAGTGCCGTACACACACACCTACAGGAAAGGTTCTGGGCAATGGGAATAGCAAATTCTAATGCATTTATGTTTATAATCAAACTTGTTCCCTCTTATTTCTGAGGAAAATAAAGGTAAACCTGAAATTTTCTTTGAATCACAGTAGGGAGGAATTTTAAACATCATTAGCAGATGACATGTCATTTTTCAGTTTTTGGAGTTCTGAGGGCAAGACTGTCTGGGGGTATGAGTACCACCTAAGGAGACTGTTAGGAAAGAGAGATGAGTACGGCTGGCTCTCTGGCTAGCTTATTCTACCAGAAGCAGTACAGGCGTTTGAAAGAAAATAAAAGTAGAAAAATGCAACAAAATTACATATCAATGTTAATTCTTGAGCATAATTAATAGTACAGTAAGTCCTCACTTAAAGTTGTTGATAGTTTCTTGGAAACTGCAACTTCAAGCGAAACATGTATGATGAAACCAAATTTACCTCAGGCTAGTTGTTAGAAACAGGAGTTAAGTTCCTATGGCACATTTCTGATCACAAAAATATTACTAAACTTCTAAATACGGACTTAAAATACTTTTGATATTGAACATTGAAATGAATGTGAGCTATATGCACATTAAGAAAGATTAATAAAAACAAGTAAAAAAATGAATTACCCCAATTTTGATGATTCAATGAGTGATGGTAGGTGTAGAGGTGATGGGTTAAATCAAGGAATAAATGTTTGCAAGGCAAAAACATCAAGGAGCGCATTCTACCACCACACAGTTCAAAAACAGTAACAAATGTGACTGGCTTGCTGAGCAATTTCATACTGCACTGTTTGTTATTGTGCATTTGTTATTCATTTCCCAACTTGCTTCTTCCAGTTCAAAGTAGGGGTATCCAGAGCCTCTCCCAGCAGCTCAGAGTGCCAGGCAGGAACCCATCCTGGACAGGATGCCACCCCATGGTGGAGTGCACACTCACACACATGCTCACACTCAGACTGGGAACATATGGACCCGCCAGTTCACCTAAATGGCACACCTTTGAGATGACGAGGAAACCAGAGTCCCTACAGAAAACCCATGAAGATGTAGGGAGAACACACACACTCCACATAGACAGACAGTGGCCTCCACTGGGAATCAATTTTTTTTCTCATCAAACTAAACAACGTTATCTGAGGACCTGCTATACTGAAATTATCAGAAAATTTAACACAGTCTTCTGGATTATGGAAGAGAAGCTCATAGCCATTGAGTTCTGTCTTCAAAATTATTTTCTTTGTAATTTAAACCTTCTTGGAAATTGTTTTAATGTGAGTGATTTTAATCATATGAAGTATGGATAACCTAAGGTTTTAGAATTTCCATACTCTTGTGCTCATTCAAATTTCACTTGAGCCAAATTCTGTCATATTTTTCTTTTTTTTTGAGACAGAGCCTCAAGCTGTCACCCTGGATAGAGTGCTATGGCATCACAGCTCACAGCAACCTCCAATTCCTGGGCTCAAGCGAGTCTCTTGCCTCTGCCTCCCAAGTAGCTGGGACTACAGGTGCCCGCCACAACGCC
>CAUYRH010034945.1:0-36885 GCA_963574655.1 Perodicticus potto | reverse complement strand
CAGGCCCGCCAAACAACAATGACGGCTGCAACCAAAAAATGGCGGGCGTTGTGGCAGGTGCCTGTAGTCCCAGCTACTTGGGAGGTGGAGGAAAGAGACTCGCTTGAGCCCAGGAATTGGAGGTTGCTGTGAGCTGTGATGCCACAGCACTCTATCCAGGGTGACAGCTTGAGGCTCTGTCTCAAAAAAAAAAAAAAATACAATGGAAGACAGCCATGAGGGGGCAAATCAATGACCTGTGGGGACACAGAGGAAGGTAGGGATTGGGAGAAGGAAGTGATGTTCAAGCTGTTCTCTGAAGGAGGGTAGGAGTGAAAGGAAGTGAGATGGGGGAGTGGGAGCTAGTGTTCCGGTCCAGGGAACAGCCTGTGCAAGGGCTTGGGAGTCTGTGAGAGCACGCGTTTTCAAGCAACTGAAAGTCTACATGCCTGGGACAAATTGATGTAAGTGGTGGTGATGCAGGAAAAAGTTGAAGTTGAAGAAGTAAACAGAAATTTGGCCTTCCTCCTGAGGGTGGTGAGAGGCACTGAAGGATTTTGAGAGGGAAGAGCCTTGTTTGGAAAGATCACTGCAGCTTTATCAAGGAGAGCGGACCACAGGGAGCAAGCCTGGGCACTGGGGCGTGAGTGCAGGGCCATGGTCCAGCAGAGACACAGAGGGAGAAAGAGATGGATTCAAACATGGCCAGGGGGCCAGGCTTGCTGAAGGACCAAATGTGGGTGTTGAGGGACAGTTCAGGGTCAGGGAGGCCCTCGGGTTTGTGACCTAAGGAATGAAATGGGCTGAAAACATGTTGGGAATGACAGGGTCTCCCATGAGCACACCAGGCCCTGGGGACAGTGGGCAGTGGGTCTTATTTTAGGATCACGTTGGGAATACCATTTGGGACCCGCCCATCTCAGCCAGGCTGGCCATGAAACCATCCCTAGTTCTTACCCCCATGGGCAGGGCAGGTTGGCTCCAGCTTCAGTTGTCACAGGACAGAGATAAGTGGATAAAAGGCCCAGTCCTTATTGAGATGCTCTGGGAGACCCAGGGCAAGTCACTGCCCATCCTGGAGCCTCTGCTGATGCTGGCATGACCTAGACACCTCTGCCCAGCCTCCCCCTCCTGGTGACAACCGTCAAATGCAACTGAACATGATGAAGAGCTCCCACCCAGCAACCAGGACCCTGCTCTGTAATTGACAGCATCCCTGGCTCCATCCCACCCCCGGACAGAAGCTGAAGTTTATAAGCATCCCTCCTTTTCAGGGAGAAGCACCCAGAATCCAGCTGGTTCAGGCCCTTCTGGCCAAAGTGGGTGGGGGTGTTGATGCCCTCTGGTTGGTTTTACTCCAAGGGACCCTAGCATGGTAGCAGCCCCAGGGGCTTGGCAGGAAGGGGAGACAAGTGCACTTCCTCCCACTCAGATCCAATTCTCCTTTTGCACTCTTCTACTGATACACCTGGGGTCTGGCCCACTTCCCCCACATCGTCCGCCCTTCCTCCACCAGAGCACCCTCTCCCCTGCTGCCGCCTCCTCTGGGAGCACTCCCAATCTCCTTGTGGGACCTCCGGGTCCTAGAGTCCTCATAGCACCATAGAGTTATTTCTAGGACCTTCTCACATGCCCAGACTCCAGGATGCTATGTCTGGAAGGTCCCTTGGAATCCATTTCATAGCCTGGGAGAACTGAAGAGGAATAAATTTGGTTAATCCCTGGCGAGGAAACCACCCCGAAAATGTCCCTGTTCTCCACTGCCTCCCAAATAAGGCTGACAGGCATGCTCGGCCCTGTGTGCCAGTCTCACCTAACTATCTTTCTTTCTTTTTTTGTTTTTGAGACAGAGTCTCACTATACCTCCCTGGGTAGAGTGCCGTGGCATCACAGCTCACAACAACCTCAAACTCTCAGGCTTAAGCAATTCTCTTGCCTCAGCCTCCCAAGCAGCTGGGACTACAGGCACCCACCGCAACACCTGGCTACTTTTTGGTTGTAGTTGTCATGGTTGTTTAGCAGGCCCAGGCAGTGTTCAAACCCACCAGCCCCCGGAATATGTGGCCGGCTCCCTAGCTGCTGAGCTACAGGCGCTGAGCCGTCACCTAACTTTCCTTCAGTCCTGTATCTGTGCGGTCAGGCATCATTGAAAGTCTACCATGTTGATTCAGCGCCTGTGGCTCAACGGGCTAAGGCGCCAGCCACATACACCTGAGCTGGCGGGTTTGAATCCAGCCCGGGCCCGCCAAACAACAATGATGGCTGCAACCAAAAAATGGCCGGGCGTTGTGGTGGGCGCCTATAGTCCCAGCTACTTGGGAGGCAGAGGCTAGAGACTCGCTTGAGCTCAGGAATTGGAGATTGCTATGAGCTGTGATGCCACAGTACTCTATCCAGGGTGACAGCTTGAGGCTCTGTCTCAAAAAAAAGAAAGAAAGAAAGTCTACCATGTACCAGGCACCATGCTTGGCACTGGACACAGCAGACACATCCGTCCCCATGCAGATCACTTTCTCAAACGTACATCCAGGCCTTTTATTCACCTGTGCACATTCCCTCCTCTGCACCTCTGCCAAGCCCTTCCCTCCTCTCTTACTGTGAATCCCTCCTGCAAGGCCTGGCCCTCTGGCTGCCTCCTCCAGGCAGTCTTCCTCCCAGAAGTCTTCCACCATCTTTGGGCCAGAAGCATCCTCCCTACTCTGAGCCTTTTATGTTACCTGCACATCCCTCGTCCCTCTGAGGGCCCAGGCTTTGTTCCCCAACCCCTACACCACAGTAAGCCCTTCAAGGGCAGGGGCTGCATCCGGCCTCTGCCTGGCCGGGACCCCCTGTCCAGCCCCAAGGAGCACATATGGGCAGCTCAAGCTTGCTACTCTGCCCACTACCAGCTGGGCAGCTGCTGTGACCTGCTCCCCCAGTCAGCAGGGGAATTTAGGTCCTTCTGGGGAAAAGTTCTAAGTCTGTGGCAGAGCAAAGAGGACTCAAAACCCACTCGGGGAATTTCCCCAGTTCTGGGGACAGGGGCCACTTCAACCTTCACAAAGTTGCTAATCATGTCACAGAAAACTATTGGGTTGGTGGCCTCTGTGGCAGGTGGAAAAGTCACAAGAGGGTGAGCACATGCCACTGGGCAGGGGGCAGGGAGAGCACTAAGGGTCGGGGTGATGGCAGAGACAAGCTCCCTGCTGCCTCCTCCTAGGCCTGGGTTCCCTAGATCTGGGGTGGAGCTGCCCTCCTCCCTACACCCCTTCCCCACCCAGCCCGGCCTCCTCGGAAGGGGAACTCTGTGGGGTGTTCCTCTTCTCCTTTGGGGAGCTGGCGTTAAGGACGTGCACGGGCAGGATAACCACCCTGCTCTCTGCACGTGTGAAAGGAAGCCTATCCCAGGGACAGCAGGGGGCCAAGACACCCTCTGGGCTGTGGTCTGAGGCGGGGATAAGGCTAGGGCTCTGGCAGCTGATGCAACCCCAAGAGAGGCAGAGAAACGCTGGCATGAGGCCCACCCCATCTCTGAGATCTGCTGTCATGGCGGGTCTCCCTGGGACAGCCTGGACTTCCCTCCACAGGTGATGAAAACGAGGAGCGAGTTTCCTGTGCGCTGCCTGAGGTCACAGAGAGGATCCTGCCCACAGGAAGCTTCCACCATAGGCAGGGGAGGTGGAAGGGACTGAAGCAGTCCCCACCTCCCGCGGTGATGCTGCAGAGGCGGCCCACCAGGCCTCTCCCTCAGGCTCTAGTCCCCTGTCTGGTTTCCTCTCAGGTTCCCCCAGGACTGTGAGGTCCTTCTGAGTGCCACTCCTGGGACAGCTGGGTTTCAATAAACAGTGGCTGTTGTTACCAGGACTATTAAAGAAAAATTTAGTAACGATTCAATGGTTGGCACAGGGGTGACTCTGCACCGTGATGTGGACAGTGGAGGGAGCACGTCCTTCCGAGTCATGCAGGGACAGGGTGAAGCCAGGTGTAGATCCCAGGGGTTATGTTCAGAGCTCAGGTGCCACGCTGCCTCCAGTGCCCTGCACATGCGACTCTCTGGACTCAGGGGAGCCGTAAGAGGATGACTGTGATTTTCTCTGGTGGCCAGGGGTGCACTGATAGGCATGCAGTGATGCCGTGGCCGGGGGCTGGGCAGGAAGCCTTGTGTGGGGCTCAGGGAAAGTTTGCTCGGGGCCTGGCTCCAGCTGGACCCAGACCAGATGTCCTACAGGTAGCCTTGGGGACACAGCTCTGCTGGACGTGAGAAGCAGCATCTCGTATTCACCATTTCTTTCTGTTCTGCACCCTTGGGTAAGGTGCCCTGTTTAGGGGAATGCGGGTTCTCAATCTGTTTGGGTTAAATAGTATTAATCATTAAAGTCTCATTGGGCTCTGGCCTTCTGTGGTCAGTGTCCAGCCTGGGGAAGGACATAAAGCAAAGCTGGCCTGGCCCAGCCTTTCCCAGAATCGGATGGAGCCTGGACCTCTGTGCAGAGTGACGCCTGTGTGCCTGTGCACAGCACCGCTGACTCCTCCCGGGACAGCCTTCCCAGCACGCTGAAGCTCACCCACTGTCCAGTGGAGAACCCAGCTGGGCCTCTGCCCGGCTGTCCACCCATGGGCTGTCCCAGACAGGGCACTGTGCATGATGGGAGCTCGCCGGCCTCAGAGTAGGGTGTGAACCCAGTGGAGGATGAAGGCTTTTCAATTTTGCCTACAGAGGAACCAAGAAATGTCCCCTTTGAAAGGAGAAGTATGTCACTGTTGTGGCCCCCGGATATACATACCCCCACCTCTGTCCCCAATTGAGTGCCCATTCTCTGGAAATCCACAAAGATTCCAAGACTGGACTTCTACTGAATCATCTCAAATTCTTTGAATTGTGCCGGTCTAGGGAAGGATGTGGAGGAGGTGACAAAGGGCGGGCCAAGACCCTCAAAGAGGATAAATAGGTCACTGGCACACTGGGCTCTCAGTCTGTGTCCCCTGAACAGAGACCACCTCCAAGGCACTATGGGCTCCCTGAAGACGCTGCTCCTGGCTGCCCTCCTCCTGGGGGCTTCCCTGCGGCACATCCACGCAGGTGAGATCAGGGGACTGGCAGTGGGACACCAGGAGAGCAGGAGGTGGGGGCACGGGGAGCACAGCAGCAACACATGTGCATTTGGGTGTTATTCGCACCACACCCCCTACTCCCACAAAGGGAATGAGGACTGGTGTACCCTCATTTATGGGGACAGGAGGGAAGAAATGGAAAGAAAATGGTGGTGGTGACAAGGATGTGGCTGCCCCAGCACTTGAGGGATCAGCCTGATGAGGCAACGTGGGATGCATCTCAGACCACAGCAGCTACGGGCAATGGCTGTGGTTGTGGTTTTCTGGCAGAAAATGAACAATTCTCGAAATGATTTGTTAGCTTCTGTTTCATTAATGGGTTCTCTGTACAAGGAGAGAATCAGCATAAAGGCTGGAGAACTGCTCGCAAGAGCATGTGGAGAAAGACGTTTTTTCTATGAAGTTGGGAGAGAGAAGCTGAAATCCGGTTGCTGGATAGAGACACAGAGACACACTTGCAGGTGCAGGACTGTCCCGCAGACACACGGATGTGCACTTGTGGCCACACACAGATAAACGCACAGCAAGTACCCACACAGACGCACACATTAACTTGGAGACACACAATGACATATGCAGGCCCCACACAGAAACACACTCCCAGGTGCCCCCAACACACACACACACAGATGGGCCCAGTGATACACACAGGCAGTCAGCACAGGCAGATGCCCGTGCACACGCACAAACCCTCTGCAGACACCGCCACTCGCAGCCACTCAGGGACACCCTCCCCGTGCTTTCTCTCTGCAGCTCGAGCCACCAATGTGGGCCGGGAGTGCTGCCTGGAGCACTTCAAGGGTGCCATTCCCATCAGAAAGCTGGTGGGATGGTACAGGACTTCACTGGAGTGTCCCAAGGATGCCATTGTGTAAGTCCCATACCCTTAGGAGCTGAGCATGGGGTCAGGCGGACCCTGGTGCTCCCAGGATGGCCTCAGGGGAGAGGGGGAGACAGAGCCGGGCCTTCCCCATGACCACCGGCCAGCTCCTCGGGGCAGTCCCTGCAGGCCACACCATGGAAGCTTAAAGGGCTACAGGCCATGAGATCCAGCATCTTCATTGACTTGAGGGGAAACCACGGCCTTGACAGGGATGAGGCAGCCCTGGTCACACAGTCAGTCGGCAGCGAGGTGGCCACTTCCTCCGGCCTGGACCCAAGAGCTCCAAGGGCCAGGCCCTTCCCCCAGCCTTTGCCTCCCGGGCTGTAGGTGGGCTGGGGGCATAGGCAGCCTGAGGGGTGGGCACAAAGTTCTGCAGCCCTGGCTCCCTGGGAGGGTCGAGATCACTGAGATCAGAGCCTGATGTTCCGGATCGGCCACTGACACCCTGTGTGACTTTAGGCATGTTCCTGCCCCTCTCAGGGCCTCAAGGTCCTGGTCAGGACAGGACATCGCTTTCCGCCCTGACACTCCCTGTTTCCTCCCTCTGTAGGCTTATAACTGTCCAGGACAAGTTCATCTGCTCGAACCCCGACGACGGGAGGGTGAGGAAGGCAGTGAAACACCTGCAAATCCGCGCTGCGGCCCGCCGCTCCACCACCCAGCTCCCTGATTCTCTCCCCAGACCATAGAGACTTCCAGCTCCGGTGTTCTCTGCCCCAGCCCTGAGCTGCCTGGGGCGGAGGCCCCACCAGGACAGAGAGGAGACACAGCAAGGCCCACTCGTCCCCTTTCTGAACGGAGCCGTGGGCATTGGAGGCCCCGATTAAAGTCCTTCTCCCCCAAGCTGGTCAGTGTGTTCTGTCCTCCTGGTGTGGGATGCCCTTCTGCTCTGACCTGTCACGCGGGAAGAGTCCTCAGAGAACATCCGCACCTGCCCTGTGTAGGTCAGAAAGTGACACTGAGGCTGACAGGGGGACATGGCTGTCATCGACCATGCCCTATTGAGCGGAGGCCCTTGGGGGGAGGCCCAGGCAAGGCCTGGGCTGGCGGGGTCCCAGGATGCACAGAGCAGGGCAGGGCAGGGCAGGGGTGACCAGAGGCTTAGCAGGACCAACCCACGGGCTGGCTGCCCTGCCCTGTCCTCTCTTCTGCCACACACTGGAAGGGTTTCCTTGGGTCAGGCCAGCTGAATCCTCTCCACTTCTCTGCCCTTGAGGTCTCCCAGTTTCCCCCAAGACTGGCCCCTACTCTTGCCCAGTGTGGAGCTGAGTATCTACTTCCCCTTGCACGTTGGATTCTATTCCACAAATGTTTCCAGGACCCTTCCCCAGGCCGGAGCACCCTGGCAGGGTCCCAGGCCCGCTTCCCACCTCCCCAGCATCCTCTCCCAGCTGAGACTCCCAGGGCTTCTAGGACTGGGCCGGTTCTTCAGGGGCTGGGTGTGAGCCTCCCTCTTCAGCCCCAGGTGACCTCGGATCTCCCCCAGCTCTTAGGGACTGTGGTACAGCCCATTCGCGGTGCCAGGCATTTCTCTCACTGATTCCCATGTGTGTCTGTCCGTCCCAACACCACCATTAGATTGGAGCTCCATGCACCACTCTAGGGAATGCTCAGCTCACGGGGACAGGAGGATCTCACCCCCCAGCCCTGATCCCCAGCTCAAGGCTGGAGCCACAGTGTGCAGTGGGGAAGAGTCAGCGTCTTCACGTTCTAGTTCTATCTCATGCCCCGGACCGGCACTGGGTCCGTGGCTTCTCTGGGACAAAGTCTGGAGGCTGGGGCATGGGGCCCTTTTACTCAGAGGAGTCAGTGCCCAGTGTTTCTGGCTGCATTCAGGTGGGAATTGTCGGGAGAGGTTTTTGCTTCCTCTGCCCCTTTGTGGCCAGTTGTCTTACTGCAAGGCAGATGGCAGAAGCCAAGTCCCCTCTTTTCAGCAGGGGTGGGGACAAAACAAGGACAGTAGCAATGAGGAGGCTGGTGCTGGTGACTCCAGGTTCTGCTTGAGACAGGAGGACTCTTTTCCTGACCCAGTGCTGAGGAATATCCCTTGAACAACTGCTTCAGTCCAAGAGTCCTGGGGGTAGCCCAGCCTGAGTTCTTTATGGAAAAATGTCCTCTGGATCAACTAAAAAGCGGGGAAGGGTGGGGCAGGAAAATCCCCTATGGCAGCAAAGGCCCATGAGGCAGGGGCCCAGAGTCCTGCACCCCGCCACTCAGACCTAGAAGGACTCTCAGGGTATGTGTGACACCATGCATGGCGACATTTTCTTTAAAAAAAGCAAGACCTTCCTCAGAAACCCATATGGTGAACTCAGATGAGTAGAGGTAGATTGGAGGGCTGTGAGGAGGTGGGGAGTTGCCAAGGGCCCCTAAGAAGTGCAAAGTCAGGGGGGCTGCTGGAGGGTATGGAAGAGGTGGACCCAGGACCGACAATAAAATGCAGGATTCAGAATCTGATGGTCCCATAGCAGCATCAGGGTGCAAGGCAGGTAGGGTCCGATGTAAGAGATGGGACAGGACAGCTACCATGGCCCCCTGGGGCATCGTAAGGAACTGTGACTTGGAGAGCATGGAGGCAGGGAGGAAGTGACAGGTGAATGGTGAGGAAGCCTGTGGTCTGACCTTGCTCCTGCTACCTGGAAAGGACTTCCCCTCCTCCCCTTCTGAACTCCAGGTGGCCTTCAGAGCTCAGCTCAAATGCCACCGCCAGTAGGTCCTCTCTGCTCCCCTTGGTTGCATCTGCTCCCCCATTCAGAGCCTCTTCCCCCTTCCCCAGCTCCCAGCTCTCCTTCCAGTGTAACCTTGACCACACTCTGTCCTCTGTGACTAGCTGCCTGGGCGTGTGATTCTCCCAACACACTGGGCAGGTATTGGAGTTAGGCAACTCAGTTTATACCCCACTCATTTATTCCAGGGACAAAAAGAGCTTTGTGCAGAGTGGACATTTGATTTACACTTTTTCATCCTCGGCACCTGGGTGAATTCCACTAAGGAGCACCAGTGGGGGTGGGTGGGAGGATCTTTCTGAGGAGCGCTGATAACTGGGTTTTCAGCACATCTTAAGTTGTATACCAGTTGGGGAGGTGGGGGGAGGTTTCTTTTCACCATGTTCGATTGTCCAAAGATTGGGGCCGCTTTTGTACGCGAGGGTGGAAAGTAAAAATGTGTTGTACTCCAATTTCCCACCAGAGGGCACACCAGCCCCTTATGCTAAAATTAGAGGCTGCTTGGTGAAAGGTATGACCAGAGCAGCCAGACTGTCCTCAACACTGTCCTCAGGGGCTGGGATCAGCCACATCTGGCCTTGGGGCTGGGGTGTCTGTAGCTGGCCAACTCTTCTTAGGGAGCAGAGGCCAGGAAACCACCCAGTAGGCGGCGTGGTGTTAGCTGGATTAGGGTGAGAAGGAAAAACCACTGCTGGCACCTGCAGAGCCCCTACTTCTAGAAGCAATTCCAGCAGTGCTAAAACACTGGGTGTTCTGCATTTCCTTAGGGGTTGCATTTGTCTATTTGGCATCTGTTAATCACAGGGCCAAATTAACCACCAAAGTTTGTTCACAATCCTCCTGTACTGCAGATTTTGCAAGGGTTTGAAAATCCTCACTGCAAACCCTTGAACTAATCCTGAATATGGACCCCCCAAAATCTCCCACACCAACCCAATGTTTCTCCTGCCCTAAATAACCCGGGGCCAAGTACTGGGCAACTAGAGACAGCCCAAGGCCCTCTGAAATGATTCCAACCAGCCAGTCTTAGGCTGTTTTCCCTGCCCTGCCTTACCATTCCTGTGGAAACCCCAATAAAGGCTTTGAGCTGTGCTGCTCTCCTCACTCCTTCAGACCAGTTCCGCAGGTTGTGGCATGCCACTTGGGAAATGTAAGTACTAAATTCTTCTTTCAGTGGCCTTGGCAGCTCTCTGTGGTCACTCAGCCACCTCCATAAATCCAAATTCCATGGGTCCATTAAAAAACTATTGCTACATACACGATAGTTGTACACATTTATGGAGTAAATGTGACATTTTGATACATAGATACAATTCATAATGATCAAATCAGGGTAATTAATGTATCCAACACCTCTAACATTTATCATTTCTTTGTGTTGGGGATATTTTGAAACTTTTCTTCTAGCTATTTTGAAATACACAATAAAATGTTGTTAATTATAGTCACCCTACTGTGCTGTCGAACACTAGAAGTTATTCCTTCTAACTAAATGTATGTACCTGTTAATCAAACTCTCTTTATCCCCTCCCCAAAGGAACTACCATACGATCCAGCAATCCTGTTACTGGGTATTTTTCCAAAGGAAAGGAAATTAGTTTATCAAAGGGATACCTGCACGCGTATGTTTGCTATAGCATACTAGCAATAGCCATGGTATGGAAGCAACCAAAGTGTCCATCAGCGGATGAATGAATAAAGAAAATGTGATGGACATACACAGTGGAATACTACTCAGCTAGGACAAAGAATGAGATCTTGACACATGCAAAATCAGATCTTCATGTTAAGGGAAATAAGCTAGTCACTGGGCCAGGCCCGGTGACTCACACCTATCATCTTAGCACTCTGGGAGGCCGAGGTGGATGGATTGATTAAACTCACGAGTTTGAGACCAACCTGAGCAAGACCTCATCTCTAAAAAAATAGCTGGACAAAAAAAAAAAAAAATAGCTGGACATTGTGGTGGGCACCTGTAATCCCAGCTACTTGGGAGGCTATGGCAAGAGGATTGCCTGAGTCCAAGAGTTTGAGGTTGCTGTGAGCTGTAACACCATGGCAGTCTACTGAAGGTGAGTGACAGAGTGAGACTCTGTCTCAAAAAAAAAAAAAAGAAAAAAAGGCTCGGCGCCTGTGGCTCAACGGGCTAAGGCACCAGCCACGTACACCTGAGGGGTTCTAATCCAGCCCGGGCCCACCAAACAACGACGGCTGCAACCAAGAAATGGCTGGGTGTTGTGGCGGGTGCCTATAGTCCCAGCTACTTGGGAGGCAGAGGCAGGAGATTCGCTCAAGCCCAGGAATTGGAGGTTGCTGTGAGCTGTGATGCCACAGCACTCTATCCAGGGTGACAGCTTGAGGCTCTGTCTCAAAAAAAAAAAAAAAACAACACAAAACTAAAAACAAACAAAAAACCATAATGTGATATTTCTGAAAATTCATCAGAATGGCTAAATTAAGAAAGAAAAAACAAATGCCAAGTATCGCCGAGAATGTGAAGTAACTTAAACTCATATATGGCTGGAGGGAATGTAAAACAGTACAAATCACTTTGGAAAACTGTCTGAAAATATTTACAAAGCTTCATATAAAGACCCAACTCCCATTCCCAGGTGAATAGAAAACCACACATTTATGTTCACCTAAAGACATGTACAGGCACAGGTCTTTAAGTGAACATATATAAGCAACTTAAATATATACATATAAGGCCAGATACAATGGCTCACGCCTATAATCCTAACACTTTATGAGGCCAAAGTCAGAAGGAGCCCTTGAGGCTAGGAGTTTGAGACCATCTAGGACATAGCAAAATCCCATATCTACGAAAAATAACAAAAATTAGCCAGGTGTAGTAGCATACACATAGTGCCAACTACTGTAGAGGCTGAGGCAGGAGGATGTCTTGAGCCCAGGAGTTTGAGGTTACCGTGAGTGATGATATTATTCTAGCCTGGGCTTAAGACCCTGTCTCAAAATGAAAAAGAAAAGGGGAGGAGGTTATTATTTTTTTTTAATGAGAGACAATTTCAAAGAACGTTTGAAAAGCACATTCATTAGTAACCCAACCACATGAATATTTAAACAAGGGACTACTATAACCAATTAAATAAACCAGTAAACAAGTTAGGTCTGTTTGATCAATGAGAAAAAAATTAGTAAACAAGTATTTATTGAGTCTCTGCTATGCGCCATGAAGTACGTTAGCACCAGCGGTAGACACAAGACTAACGAGGTTGCTCTTCCGCCTCATAGAGCTCACCGTTGAAAATTTTAGAAAAGAAGAAGAGAAGGAAAGAAGGAAGGGAGGCAGGTGAAAAATGCTAAAATTGAGTAATAATACATTTTTCATGGCAGTATAAACTGATGTTATTCTTTTGACAAGAAATTTGGCACTATATATCATGATCTTTAAAAATATCCATCCGCTCAAAGAATTATTAAAAAACAGGATGCAAAGCGTATACTAGTAGATGACAACTATGTAAAAAAAACTCTTGTGCACAGAAAGAAATGAAAATATATATCAAAATGGCTTTTTTTAAACTTACATTTTCTAAAAGATCTTTAATGAAATGCATGTTGTACGTTATTTTTGTACTTAGTTCATAGCTTTCTTCATATGTTTATTTTTAAAGGGAAGTCTAATGAAAAAGTGAATCCTTTTTAAAAATAAATCAATAGGTCTTTTTCATTATGACAACCTAAATGTTAACCCTACATAGTTATGAGAAACATTTTGTGAGAGTTGGCATCCCACAAAGTAAACAGCTGACATAAGATTTTTTCTTTAAGATGATTTTAAAACTGCCCATTGCTCTCAGAGATTTGTTTGGTCATAAAATGCCTAGAGGAGGATAGATAGGAAAAGGAAAGGCTTTTCAACAAATTTACTCTAACACCAGTTTCTAATAAGTTTACTGCTTAAGCTCCATTATAAAATCAAAGATGCATTCACTTTAAAAGAAAAAAAGGATATTTCAATAAAATAAAATCAGACATAAAAAAGAGAAGAACTTTTGATGCACTTCTAAACAAAATAAACATTCACAATAATACTAAAAATGTGAATACTACGAAGGCTAAAATGAAAATAAGCCGTTGTGATTGTCTCAACTGAAGAAAGAGCATCAAGGGAAAAAACCTCGAGGAAACTCAAGCTAGACTGAGTAGACGGTAAACAAAAGCCAGTAAGGAGGAACCAGAGAGACAGACAGTAGAGAGAGATTGGAGAAAGACAGCGTCAGGAGCACAGCAGCACATTCAGGAAGAGGCTACTGTGTCCTCTGGATTGGGCCTTGAGGGCTGCACACGGGCTAGGGTCCGCCACTGAAGCAAAGCGTGGCTGTGAACAGACCAAGGGCACTCGAGGACGCCAGAGTCTGACAGGCTCCAAGGAGTGTTCTCAGGCAGAGGGAGGCAAGGCCTCCCGTGCCAAGGAAGACAAGAGCATGAACATCCGCCTACATTTTGGAAAATACCATGAGAATTGGGCAAAAAGATTACATGAAGGGAAACTCCCCAGCCAAGACTGCAGGCTGCAGACCCACACAGCAGCTACGCTTTCTTCTCCAGTGATGCCGAGTGGTCTACATACAGGAAACGACGAGGCAAGTGAAGGAATGATGCCATTTACATGGAAGGCGGTGATCACACAAGAGGCGCTGGAGATGACAGGTGAGTCAGGGCACAGGGCACAGTGGAGAGTGCAGAGCAACGTGGCTGTACACAAGCAGAAGGGGGCACATTGAAGTAGAAGCAAAGACAATAAGGGCACTAGAGGCTGAAAGGATCAAAGGACAGCAATGGGAAGCAAGATACCAGAGTTAGAATCCAGAATAAGTTCATTTAGGGTGGTTGCAAAGATCAAGGTTTTATCTGGAGACTAGGGGGCTAGATTATGACATCATTACAGTAGAAAAAGTTCAGAAATTGTACAGCTCAGGATAGAATGGAAAGTGAAGTTGACTAGGCTGGTAAGAGAAATTTGCTGAGCAAGGAAACTGGAAGCCAAGTTCCCTAGTGCTTGATAAAGGACGTAATTGCCTAGGAAATCACGAAAAAAAATGCAACAGGATGAGGGGTGCAGAAGCCTCAAAAGAAAAAGAGTTTGGGGCTCGGCGCCTGTGGCTCAACAGGCTAAGGTGCCAGCCACGTACACCTGAGCTGGCGGGTTCGAATCCAGCCCAGCCCGCCAAACAATGACGGCTGCAACCAAAAATATGGCCTGGCGTTGTGGCAGGCGCCTGTAGTCCCAGCTACTTGGGAGGCGGAGGCAGGAGACTCGCTTGAGCCCAGGAATTGGAGGTTGCTGTGAGCTGTGATGCCACAGCACTCGATCTAGGGTGAAAGCTTGGGGCTCTGTGTCAAAAAAAAAAAAAGAAAAGAGTTTGGGCTCGGCACCCGTAGCTCAGTGGTTACAGCACCAGCCATATACATGGAGACTGGCGGGTTCAAACCTGGCCAGAGCCTGCTAAACAACAATGACAACAGCAACAACAACAAAAAATATCTGGGCGTTGTGGCGGGCACCTGTAGTCCTAGCTACTTGGGAGGCTGAGGCAAGAGAATCGCCTGAGCCCAGGAGTTTGAGTTTGCTGTGAGCTGTGTGACGCCACAGCACTCTACCGAGGGGGGCATAGTGAGACTCTGTCTCAAAAAAAAAAAAAAAAAACAAAAAGAAAAAAGAAAAGAGTTTACCAACCAAAAGTATATGAAAGATTTCATTCCAAATCTATTTATAAAAACACTAAATACAATGCAATATCTTACAGCTGGATAAATTAGAATAATATTAAGAAATTGCTTTTAAAAACTAAATCATATATTTATTTATACATTTTAGTGTAGTTAGAGAATAAACTGTTATTTTTTTACACTGTAAAATGAATTAAACCACATGTCAAAAACAAACAAAAAAATCCCAGTAATCCTACCACCTTAATACAACTATTATAGCAGTATCTTTAGCATAGTTATGATCATATTGTATATAAAATTTTACACTGTTTTCTAATTAGTCATGCACATTTTTTAAGCCATATGCATTTTTCCATGTTAATTTTCACATTTGCATGATATTTTAACGAGCAGATTTTTTAAAATTTATATTAATTCTTACATTACTCATCTAATTTGGGGCTACCATAAATTACACAGAGTCATAAATCAGCATGTATAAGTTGGCATCTCCATGCCCAACCTGAGCAGTAAAAAATGAACAGTGACTGGGGCGGCACCTGTGGCTCAAAGGAGTAGGGCGCTGGCCCCATATACCGGAGGTGGCGGGTTCAAACCCAGCCCCGGCCAAAAACTGCAAAAAACAAATTAACAGTGACTGAGGTCAGAAAGTTAGAAGGAGAACAGCAGGCTTATTTTCAGATGCACCATCTCACCAGGTCACTGACAAGCCAAAAGATTTACCTGGAAGAAATCTTACAAAACGTGGCATGAAATGAAATCTTGGGCAGCAGGGGGGACTATCTTCGAACAAAGGACCTAAAGCAAACAAGTGAAAGAGAAAAAAAAACAATCAAACAGCCTTAAAAAGCAAGAGTTGCAACTTATTTTCTAGGATATGACAACCACAAAAACCACCACCAGGAGTAGAGACATAGAAAACACCACCATCTCTCCCCTACTCTTGTAAATCAATCCCGGGGACTATGACAAGCACCCAACTGAGACCACAACGAGACCACTGGACGTCAAAAAGAGGGTGAAAGCCCCGAGGAGCGACTATATCTAGTAAAACTATTCTTTAAAAATTCAGAAGTGTCAAGGTTTGTATTATAATTGAACTATTAAATGATACAACATGCTTGTGTATTAATTCCATCCCATTTTAATCAATATGCTAAAAAAATTAGATAAATATATTGCTTTGAAAACCACTCATCAACATACTGCTTTAAAAATAAATAACTGTTTGCTGAAATATAAATATGTCCAAAAAAGTAAACTATTATTATCCAAGAACCAGGTATCAAGTCTTTGGAGCTATCACTCTAGACATGTGCCCACACACGTGTGTGTGTGAATGCCTAACTGAAGTCTTCTGTTACAATAAATTGTCATTTTAGAAAATTTAATATGGTAAAGTTCACTAGATTTAAAATATCAACTAATGTTTTTTTCCCTAATAGACATAAATCAAGGTAGCTACTCATAATAACTGGTATCATCTTAGCAGACTGTCAAATTGTACAAAGTAAAACCCATAAGACCTTATTCATGTCAAACGATAGCAAGCATCCCTGTGAATAACAGTTTTCCCTGGGTGTTCAAGCACTACTCTTTTCTTTAAAGAAAAGATCTATTACTTACCTTTAAGATTCCAGTCATATAATTCCAAAATATCTCTGAATAGGAACAGTGAAAAGAGTTCAAGCCCTTTCACACAAAAATTCTGAAAAATAAACCAAAACCAAATTACTACAGATCTGCAAATATATATGAACTGAACCTTCAAATTGTTTGAGTCCAGATATCTTAAAAAGTAGTCTGTTGAAACTTTATTAAAACTATGTAATTTCCTAAAAAGGTTGGTAACTGTCCTACAACAGCTCACTAAATTTCAGACAAAAATGCCATTTAGAATGCCTAAAAAATATCAAGTTAGCTCTTTTCGGTGTACAAATAAAATTATGTAAAATTTAAAAAGTAGTTTCAGTTATGTCATATTTTTCTAACCCAGTTATAAAGCGTATCGAAATCTCCTGGGGACTTTTTGTTAATTCCAATTACATGCACACACCTATGGGCTTGGATAAGCCTTCCCCCACCCCCATCCCACACGGCCAACCTCACAGTCACAGGGTTACCAAAAGACAGAGGTCATTTGCATCCTAAAAGTTAAAATTCTTGATGAAACTAAATCAAGGACTGAGAAAAACTGTAAAACTTTGTACCAAATTTATTCCTGTAAACAAGCTAAACAGCTGACATATATGCAAGTGGAATCTGTCTCATAATTCTTCCTCCCACTTGTTTGGCTTGGGGTTCATATATCACCCTGCTTGATAGCATGCCAGAAGTCATAAACTTTTACAATAGCAAATGAAGGCTTATGACCTTAAAATCCAAAAGGAAGCAAAAAAGCCCTTCTAAGCAGGAGGATGAAGGGGCAGTTCTTTTTCGTTAGCTGTTTTTGAAAGGCAGGTAGAATGAACAAGACTTGCTCAGAATGAAATAGGTGCCAACTCCACACGCACGTCCTGCCCATCAATTCCCCTCCATCCTCTCTGCCCGTCACAGAGCTGTCCTATTAAACAGGGTCTGCAGGAGAAGCCAGAAGCTCCGGAAATCTACGCTGACTCCATCACAATGTTAAGTGCACAGGTTTGTTTGCTGTCTAGTTGTTATTTCTTACTGTGATTTGTTGACATCACTAAATTCAAGATCAAGCTATGACTCATTCTGAGATTCACATTAATCTTCCTTTGGAATCTTAAATCTCTTGCATATATTTAGATAAATCTGCTGCTGAGCATCCGCAACGAAAAATAATTAGGAGAAATATGTAAATATATGTGAAGAAAAATGAACCAAGCATTGATCTTGTCATTGGAGATAAATTAAGATTATTCCAACAGCTATCAGATTCAGTTTCACTATTCCAATTTCCTCTCTGATAATGGCCAGTAACCAAAATCTGTCCCCAACGTAAAACAAACTAGAAGCAGATGTAAAGTTAATATCAGCAAATGCAAGACAAGAAGAAAAGTGTTCAAAAATAGGTCAATGAGTTGGAAAATGACCTAGATTTTAACTTTGACACTAGAACTACATTTCACTGACCCTTTTGAAAAGGATCATGATACTTGGGGGTAATTCCGACGTCAAGTTCAATGCTTTAAGTGTGCAATAAACAAACAAACAAATGAGCTGTTAAACAATCTTTTCCCTTACCTCAGGCATCATCTCTTCAATGAAATGGATGGTGTAGTCTATATTGAATCTAATTACTTTACACAGTGGAATCTGCAATAAGAAGCGAGGGTCAGTCTCTCGATACCTCCCCGTGGGCTCATTACTGCACGCGTCTGCCATCTGATCCAGAAGGCCATGAACCACAGGAGAGAGTTTCACCTTATTTAAGCTCTTAACAACAATGTACGTGAAGCTTGACCACAACTGCTGGATTTTAATGACAGAAACACAGTTGGCCCACCCTCCACAAGAAACCCGGACAAGTTTGGTTCTTAGTTAACAACATTTACAGCAACACCACAAACATGACAAGTATCCCTTAAAATGAAATATATCACCTCTACAGAGCTAATAAAACTATAATCATAAACATTTCTTTTTCTTGAGTTTTAAAATCTTTGGCTGTTCAGGCAGATCAGAGATGGCAGGCGGACAACTTATCAGTAGGGTTTCATAGGTCTTTGAAGAGCACACTTCACACTGCCTATCCAGCTCTTGAGCAAAAGCAATTGTGGTAATACTACATTAATATAATAA
Source organism: Perodicticus potto (assembly GCA_963574655.1). Taxonomy (NCBI): domain Eukaryota; kingdom Metazoa; phylum Chordata; class Mammalia; order Primates; family Lorisidae; genus Perodicticus; species Perodicticus potto. The sequence goes on along the minus strand of CAUYRH010034945.1, from coordinate 18,738 downwards.
CAAATTATAATAAAAATAATAATAGCTAACATCTACTGAGCCAGACAGTATTCTAAATGTTTCACAATATTCACTCATATAACCATCATGGCATCCCTATGAGATAGGTTTAATTACCATGTCCTTTACACAGTGGAGGAAACCAAGGCAGAGACTTATTAGGTACTGTGCCAAAGGTCAGAGGTAGCTGATGAATTATAAATTCCTCCTCTAGACCCCAACTCTTAGACACTGGAGCGTACATTTGTCGTTATCTGTTCTAATATGCAAGGTCAGGTGTAAAAATGAAGGAAGGCTCAGCTTGAAATAAATCTACATCTGTCTTAGCATCCGATACGAGCCTAATGCCTACATATAATAGAGTTTCTGTAAATATATTTTCAAATGAATGCAAGAATGAGAAAGGGAGGCAGGGAGTGTAGTGGTTTAGCTGATTATCTGGGGGAAATAATAGGCCCCAAAATACCAGAGATGTGTTAAGGGAGCTTTTCTGGCTGCTTAATCTGTCAGTAAGACAATTTTATACAGATGTAATCGTTTCTACAAACCGCAATCTAAAAGAAACAAATTTTAATTCCATTGACAGAAGAGATGGTAAGCAAAATAGTCTTACAATGCCATCTACTGGAAATCTCTTTCTCAGAAATTAAATTTAGTTTAGGAGCTTTTCCATTCTTTTTTAAAGGAGAGTGGTTAGTTTGAGTGAAATTCATAATTAACTTTAATAAGGAATCCATTTTCAACCTATTTGAAATGGAGTTCTAAACAACCAAAGCAACTTGCTAAGGCCACTACCATTTTTAAGTTCTGCTTTATTCTTATAACATTTAAAAATATTTAAGAGTTACAAATTTATACATAATTCAATATATTTTTAAAATACCTATACTTTGCTAACAATTATGCTAGGTTCAGAGTTACTCTAAAGTAAGCCACAGGTCCTACCTTAAAAGGTATAGATCTAGAAGAAGAAAGGTATGTAAGGAAGTACAAGTGATACGTAATACAATGTAGTTTCCAACTTTAATTTAAGAGGCAGTAACTTTAAAAATTATAAGAGGCAAAATGATGAAAGAGGAGGTAACATTTGAGCTCTCTTCAAAAATAGGAAAGAATTTTCGAGGTCATCCAGGAAAGTAAAGTTGAGGCACAATAGGTGTTTATCCTCCGACAGGACAGAGAAGAGGGAGCTGGGAGAAGGCATTAAGCTGTTCAGAGAGAGAAATGCGTGGAGAGAGAGAGGCCAGGTGAGTCCAGTGTGACCCTTATAAATCACATTAAGTTCAGAGCTTAAGGCTCTATGGCAATGAGAAACCATTCAAATAGTTCAAGGAGAAGCCTATCAATGTTCATATTTTAGATGAATCACTGTGGAAAGTGTGGGATTGGCTGGTAGGGGAGCAAGGAAGACCAGAAGGACCAGGATGGAGCCTACAGCAATACGCCAGAAGCCAAACAGTTTGAGGGAACACCAAGGAGGGCATTTCCAAAGGCAATACGTCAGAGATATACATCACAGCTATAAATACCAAGCTGGTGGGGATCAGAATATGCATGGGAAAAAAAACACAGGTGGTGGCTCGGTGCCTGTGGCTCAACAGGCTAAGGCACCAGCCATGTACACCTGAGCTGGCGGGTTCGAATCCAGCCCAGGCCTGCCAAACAACAATGATGGCTGCAACCAAAAAAATGGCTGGGCATTATGGCAGGCGCCTGTAGTCCCAGCTACTGGGGAGGCAGAGGCAGGAGACTCACTTGAGCCCAGGAATTGGAGGTTGCTGTGAGCTGTAATGCCACAGCACTCTATCCAGGGTGACAACTTGAGGCTCTGTCTCAAAAAAAAAAAAAAAAGAAAAACACAGGTGGAAATAAATTACTCAGAGGAGGTCTTAGGAGCACTCAAGAGGCCTGCAGAAAGAAAAAGCAAAAGTGCAAGCTTTACTTCTTATCATGTGCAAAAGCGCCCTGCAAGATGATTTACCCAACAACAACCCGTTCCTTTTCTTGTTTTAACTAAAGTCACTTATTGGAATTCCTTCTTTGACTTCACCTCTTTACATGCACTTTATTCTTTTTGGGCTTTCATCCACACCACCACAGCGCTTCTCAGACACGCAGATTCAGAAAGGTGGGATCTCCTTACCAACTAAACTCTGATCTCTAAGGCTCAAAGAGAACTTGTCATTTTATGACACGCTACTCAACTGAGAAATGTGTTACTGCAACGATCACCAAAACAGCTTCCAGTCAATGCTGTCAAATAACATTAATGCCTACTACTATTTCTTTTTTTTTTTTTTTTTTTGAGACAGAGCCTGAAGCCATCACCCTGGATAGAGTGCTGTGGCATCACAGCTCACAGCAACCTCCAATTCCTGGGCTCAAGCGAGTCTCCTGTCTCTGCCTCCCAAGTAGCTGGGACCACAGGCGCCCACCACAATGACTGGCCATTTTTTGGTTGCAGCCACCATTGTTGTTTGGCGGGCCGGGGCTGGATTCGAACCCGCCAGCTCAGGTGTACATGGCTGGCGCCCCAGCCCGTTGAGCCACAGGCGCCGAGCCGCCTACTACTATTTCTTAAAATGTTTTAATATGTAAAAAATAAGGAATATCACATGCTGACTGACACAAATTCCTATCTCATCCTAGCGAAAAACAAAACAAACAAATAACACCCCTCCCTAAACCTCTACCTTCTAACTTACTACTTCTAAAGGCTGGACCTCATCCAGGTATCAGCAAAGTCACTAGAAGTGCAAAACCAGCTTATCTGGGAGAGAAATGTTCAGGGTTTTTCTTGTGCTTTTGAGAATGGTGTCGAATACTGTGCAACTAATACATACATCTTTATAACTTCAGGTCAGTTGTCAAATCCTCAATAATGTCAAGCATTGTGAATAGTAACAAACATACTACATTTGGATAAAATTTTCTCGGAATGCTCTATACTTAGCCAACGATACTTTCCATTCACTTCAATTCAAGAAGACTTTAGCACTTGTCAGACTGAGATTTAGTGGAGCTTGTACCATTACCGCGTGCTCTTCTAGCTGATGTTCCCACTCTAGCAAGAACATGAATCAGATCAGTAAAGAAAGTTCTTTTTCTTGGGAGGCTATTTCCAATTCAAGAGGTCATTGATGGAAATAATTCCTCTGAACTGTAAAACTCATTTTTTTAGCAATGTCTCCAGTGTAAGTGATGGGGTTCTTCATTACAGAGTAAAGTGCTCAAATTTGAGAACTTGAGTATTTACATAAAAATACATATATGCTGAAGCCAGGAATTTTTCTGTCCTTTTATTTCATGACAACAGTGACAGCATTGATTAATTTAGCATTAGTGGCCTTTAGTGTACAAATCTTGAACTGAAAGACTTTGTAAACAAACACCTTCTACTCACTTTTGTGTGAGCCTAAAACTACTCTAAAAGACAAAAAAAAAATCTATTTCTAAAAAACTATGCCTAATTCTCACGCAAATAGCAAGCATTGCTATCATTAGTGAAGCTCAAAAATCTCTTGCCCAAGGTCAAAAAATAATAATAATTAGAAGAAAGATTCAAACCCATCTTTACCTAATAGCTTTTCCAAAACAAGAAGTGCCAGTATTTATTATGTGCCAAACACCATGATAAACATTCTCCACGTGTCATCTCATTTATTTTTCACAAAAGCGGTAAGACTGCTACAGCTAATACCCCTATCTTCTGGGTAAGAAAACCAAGGCTTGTAAAGATTGAGATGTCACATCACACAGCTAGCACGTGGCATTCACTAATATTCAAAACCTGGGCTCTCTGAAAACACACGGCTTTCCTTCTTTGACTAAGGTGATCCTAAAAGTCAAAACGAGATCCAGGGAATTAAAAGATAAGATAATAAATAATTTTAAGTACTTTTACACTAAGTTATGTGTATTTTTGAGCCCCCTAGGGGCAAAGTAGAGAAAGCCATTAGGAGGGGTGGGGACCAACTATAAGATAAGGAGATTCAGTGTAACAAAGATTTAAGTGTCTGAGACACACACGAGCAAAGAAACCACCAAATTCAAAAGCCTTCTATTGCCTTTTCATAAAGATTATTTAAGAGCAGTCCAATATTACCGCCTTTTCTGTATTAGTGAACAGATGGTCCACCCTGGAGGTAGAGATAATATGCATCATCAAATGATTTTTATTTTTACATTTACAATGCAATCATCTCAAAGCAAATTCTCTAGGATAAAATATACTGTGGAATAAAAATAAAAATAAATTAGGAAAACAACTGGTTTTAAATTAGCATCACTACTAATGGAATCACATCTACTTACAAAGAGAAAAAGAATGACAGAAAGGGCCAAGGTAAGGCAAAGATTTGAGTCTTCCTTTACTCTCCAATGGAACAGAATTTCACGCGCTAACTGCACTAAAATAACTTTTCAAATTGCAGGTGTGATATCATGTATCCAAACCAGAAAAGATTAAAGAACATTCTATTTTCATGTGGATACAGCATAGCCATAATTACTTAAGTCCTATAAGAGTCTGGGTCAAGTTTACAGCCAGCTGAGTAGAAGTGAATTGTCCAGCAGCAGTGCAAGCAAGCAGCACGCTGGACCCAGTTCAGACACTGTTGTAGCAGGACTGCTAGCATGGAGATGGAAAGAGTTTGACTCAGAGATACTGAACTTCCATTTGAACTAATTACCAACAAAGTGGCCCTAATACATATATAAAAATATTATGAATCCGCATGTCAACGTCTCTGAAAAACATGTGTCCTGAACAAGCTCTGTTTCTCTTTTTTTTATGGTACAGACAGACCAAATAATAGCTTCTCCTTAGAACTTTCCAACTTTCTTTTGAAGGACAATCAACCTAAAATAGCTTTTACACATTACTCCACAGTTTATCCTCCTTTTTCGATCTTTCACACTCTGAAAATGTTATTCTGACACGTTTACTTATGCCATTTACTGTGGACCAAACCTGTGACTCATTAGCACAGATGTCACAGTGCCACCTGACACACACTGCCACAGACTTCCTGAAGCTCAAGCAGCGGGACGCATCTGACGCCGAAATGTTACTCAGGAGTCAGATGAGGGAAAATCTATTTTGACTTCTGGAAAGAAAAGATGACAGGAAGGCAGGGAAGGAAGGAGGTATAAGGAAAGAAGACGGCAGCCACATACTTACATTGGTCAGGGGAGCGTGTGCAAACATGGAAAAGCCTTCAAAGATGTACTCATGATCATCATATTCTATCACAGTTGGCCTGTCAGTCTAAAAGCAAACGGAAACACAAAACACAAATTAAATTAAAAGGCATGATTTGATAGTCTCAAATCTATCAAGACACAAAGTAACCCACAGGAGAAACGTAGTAACCCACAGAAATCTATCAAGACACAAAGTAACCCACAGGAGAAACGTAGTAACCCACAGGAATCTATCAAGACACAAAGTAACCCACAGGAATTGGTTAACATTTTTGCAAACACCAAGGAGAACTTTATACAAACGTGTAATTTTAGAAAAGAATTCTCTTGCTTAGCAAACTTCTCCAGCTTCAGATGGTAAGTACAATGTTTATGTACGAAGACCATCAATGAAGTTTATATGAAAGAGCAATAAAGAAAAGAAAAAGGCTATATATAGTTTCATTTTCTAGGAACTTGTTTGATTTAACCCCACAATACTACCAGTTCTGTTCATACTGAACTACATTTCTGAACTAACAGAAGACCTAAAAAGAACAAGATAATAACTCAAATGCAAAGTTAAAAAAGATTCCACATCAATCTGCCCAAGGCCAGCAACAGCCTGAAAGGCTCTGCTCAACCCCTCAGAACGCCACTCTCAGCCTCTTCAAGGAAAAACCAATCAACCAAAGACTCCAAAAAAACAAATCTCACATGATGCGAAAGATCTTAATTACCTGAAAATTGAATCTGGACTGTACAAATGTCATTCTAAGCATGAAGGAGTCACTTCCTTATATCAGTCTTATAGACCACCATTTTTAATTTTAAATTAAATATAGAAGTAATTATCAAGATTGATAACCTAAAGGACATTTAAGTATCAAATATCATTCTCCTAAATAATATATACATAAGAAAATAGTAGCTAACATCCATAATCCCAGTGACTCGGGAGGATCACTTGAGGCCAAGAGCTTAACACCAGCCTGGGCAACTCAGCAAGACACCATATCTAAAAATATTTTAAAGTTAGTTGGGCATGGTAGTGCACCTGTACTCTGAGCTACCCAGGAGGCTGAGGCAGGAGGATCACTTGAGCCCAGCAGGTTGTGGCTGCAGTGAGCTATGCCACTACACCCCAGTAAGACATCATCTCTTAAAAAATGAAAAAGAACAAATTGGAGAGGGGAAAGCTAAAATATAGAAATACAGTAGAACCTCTGTAAGTTGACCACCCAAGGGACTGTAACAAACTGGTCAACACATGAAGTGGTCAGCATAAGGAACTAGGTTTACGGTACTGCCTTGTGCATGTGGTATATGTCCAGTCTATAAAAATTAGGTCAATTTAAGGACGTGGTCAATGGTGGAGGTTCCACCATATATGTTATTTGTTTTGCCAATATTACCATTATTTTCTATTTGAGAAAGTCAACAAAGCTAGTCTAAATTAAATATAATAAAAAGAACTTCTGGCTCGGCGCCTGTGGCTCAACGGGCTAAGGCACCAGCCATGTACACCTGAGCTGGCGGGTTCAAATCCAGCCCGGCCCGCCAAACAACAATGACGGCTGCAACCAAAAAATAAATGGCCGGGCGTTGTGGCGGGCCCCTGTGGTCCCAGCTACTTGGGAGGCAGAGGCAGGAGACTTGCTTGAGCCCAGAATTGGAGGTTGCTGTGAGCTGCGATGCCACGGCACTCTATCCAGGGTGACAGCTTGAGGCTCTGTCTCAAAAAAAAAAAAAAAAAAAAGAACTTCTGATGAGACAGTGAGTAATACAGCCACTTTGGAAAACAGTTTGGCAGTTCCTCAAAATATTAGAGTCACCATACAGTCCAGCAATTCCAGTTCTAGGCATATGTCTAAGAAATGAAAAAATATACCCACACAAACAAATGCACCCAATTGTTCATAGCAGTTTTCTTAAGAATAGCCAAAAAGTGGAGACAGTCAACTGCCTCCATTTGGATATATACAATAGGGTATACCTATACAGTGGAGTATTATTGGCCATAAAAAGTACTGATGCGTGCTACAACATGGGTTAATCCTGAAAAAATTATCCAAGGAGAAAGAAGCCAAACACAAAAGATCATGTATTATATGATCCCATTCTGGGAAATATCTAAAATAGATAACTCCATAGAAACAGAAAGTATCTTAGTAATTACCTAAGGCTGGGGGTGGGAAAGAATTAACTGTTAATGTGTAGAGGGTTTCTTTTGGGATGAGGGAAATGTTCTAATGTTAGATTGTGGTGATAGTTTCACAACTCTGTAAATAAAAATAAATTATACACTTTAAATGTGCAAAATGTATGATATCTAAACTATCTCAAAAAAGATGTAAAAATATGTCATTACAAACAATAACAAATTACAAATAATTAACTCCAAAACTGAGATTTCTTGATAACTACAGGTAAACGGAATTATAAATTTCACACTGTGGAAGGCAATATGGCAGAGCAGGATGGCACACAGGTGTGCGCACAGGAGCAGACTCCCTGGGTTCCAATAACCACCCTGCCACTTACTAGCTGAGTAATCTTGAGCAAATTACGTAACCTCATCCGCAAAATGTGGACTACTGCCTGAACTGTGCAGTGGAAATATATCTTGTCAGAAACTTAAAACAGTGCCTGAAACATAGTACATACTCAACAAATTTTAGCTATCATTATTATTGTCATAAATATAAAATAGATTTTCTTATTTGGTCACTAAACAACAAATAAGCTGTCGGCTAATTTTTAAGGGCTATGGAAGGGCTATGCACTCTTCCCAGCTCCATTGAATAGCTCCATAATTCACCGGCTGCTATGGATTTGACTGTCATATGGTACCAACAATATAAATGAAAAAAAATATATAGTAGTATACTGAAAGGAGATGGAAATAAATTCCATCATGATAGAGGACAATTTTATCAACATAAAAATAAAATATTTCTAAAAGAAAAACCATCTAAGAATTGAATCACTTGATGTGAAAAAAAACTGAATCAGTAACTTTGTCTATTCACATTCTATTCTATTTACATTTTAAATTATATGATATTTGACTTGGTCAAGAACTTACTAAAAAGTTTGTAGGAGGGGAGACTGTTATCCGGTAATGGAAAAGTCTGCCAGCATTGTTGGTCATAGGACGACACGGCTTGATGGCCTAAGGGGGGAAAAGGAGAATCAGTTAACAAGCAAAGCGGCAAAACATTTTTGTTTAAAAATAGACTATATTTTCTAGATCTACTTCTGACAAAAAAAAAAAAGGTTTTATGTATATTCCTTCACAGACTGGTGGGAAAGAACAGCATTCACACTGTACTATTAACTAGATGAATAAAAAAGGGCTGGCCGGTCACCAGCTCTCAACCGTTTCCTCATATGCTGGTGAAGTAGGGATGTCCAATAAGGCCACAAACGTCTGTGGGTTTTGAGCCCCCCAAATGCCAGGATTATCATCCATGGGGGTCCCTGGGGAGCAACCCCAGACCCTTAGTGCACACAGAAGACCCGATGCTGCCCCCGCAGACAGGTGGGGGGTGAGCAGGCCACCTCAGCATCAAGGAGGGTCTGCAGGGACTCAGAAGGCTTGCCAGAGATTAGCCAATTTGGGAGCCCCCTCTGGGGTAGCTGCTAGCAGAGGTTACCTGCCCAGCTAGATTGGGTCTGTGGGTGCCAGGCCTGGGGTGGCCCAGGAGAGCCGTGCCCAGTGTTAGATCTCTGGCTATACGGCACCAAGTCAGGGTTGTGGGGCAGAACTGTGAACTTCTGCTGAGAACGCTTCGCTGAATGGTTGTGCCTCGACAATTCCCAAGGCGGTAAGGACCCACAGAACTTGACTAACATTGGAGACTGTGTCCACCAGGGCCAGGAGAGGTGGTTTGGCCTGTCGTGAGGCTCTCCCAGTAGGGCTCCGCCCTGTGGGAGTGGCATCAACCACTGGAGCATGCTTTAATGCCTGAGTAGCTCTCTTCCATCCTGATTCGCAAGCAGTCAGCCCTTGATGTAAGGAACCCCACGCTGGATATGCTGTTCATCAAGCCATGACCAGCCCCTGCAGTATGGCACAGGTGACAGCCCCCCTTTTTGCGCCTGGAGCCCCACTGAGGTGTGCTCCCAGATAAGCTTGACAGGGTCTGAAGAAAGGAAACTATCTGGCTGTCTGTGGAGGCAGCTGCCAGCTGTGGCATTTCCTGGCCTGTGAGCTGCATCACCTCCTGGAAGGTGCACACAGTACGGCCGGCAGTGCCTTTCTCACTGAGCCCCGGCTGCTGTCTGTGAGTAGGCTTGAACGCCTGTTCGCGTCAGGAGATAAACCTCTCTGCAGACTTTCACGTGTCCGGGGCATGTTTCCTCATCTGAGCCTTGTGGAGGTGACAGCTGCTATATTCACTGTATACCAGGTGGCGAAGCCTGTGGTGTGGCCAGCAGTACCCCAGGGTGCTCAGGAACATCGTTCCACAGCCTACGAGACTCGGCCAGGCTTGTGACAGGATGGCCAGGATTGTGACAGGACTCTGCGGTAAGCCCGTGGGACTGGGGTGTGCTGCTGGAGGGCTGCGGGCAGCAGAGGGCGGGGCACACCCCCCATAAGCTGTGCTGTCTCATCAGGAAAGCACAGAGGAAGGGAGTGGCAGCAATGTGACCTCAGGGGACTGCAGACTTGCGAGCAGCATTAGTCTCGGGGTCTGTGGGGGATACTCTGATAATTCCTCCCTGGGAGACAAGAGAGCTTTCTGCTTCACCGTAGCCATCTTAGACTGTGGTGTCACAATGCCAGGAGCCTGCAGGGTGAGGGGCTTCTCTCATGCAGCAGGGATTAGAGACACAGTAGCCAGTGGCTGGCTCTTCAAGCCACAGTTGTAGGGACCACCCTCCTACTAGGAGCCTGCCCCCTTTACTAGGGTCCAGGAGCAGTCTTAAGAATAAATTTGGCAGGTTTTGCCTGTGGCAATTTCTATAATAGAGGCATAGACAAAATGCATATATTCTGCCAGAAAGCAGAATAAAAACCACCAGACCCACTGTGGAGCCTTTGACAGGGCTTCACCCGACTGCTCTGATCAGAGCAAGTCCTCGGTCATCCTCTCCTGATTTTCCCATGGAAATGGATACCACGACTCACACAAACCCCATCCTCCTTGCCAGCTGTGTCTGAGGGCTCTCCGTGGTCCCAGCACACCAGCTTCCCCAGGGGCAACTTCTCCCCTTCAGTCTGATTTGTGTCAAAGATAACTCTGAGCCACCATCCAATGCTCTGGCAGTGTGCTGTGCAGCACTCTTACAGGGCACAGGGCAGCAGCAAGCCAGACACAATGGGGCCACCAGATGATCAGCTCACCAGGGGGTCTCCATGAAGAGACCATTCTCAGAGGGACCATTTTCCCTTTCTTGAACCTGTATTTGGACTGTGTCAGTTACCAGGTATTTCTTTCATAAAGGGAGTTTAAAGTACTCTTGTAAGGGCAAGCTTTGTTTTAAGATTCACGAAAGCTGCCTCTGTGCTTAAGGGCCTCGTCTCCTAGAAACCCCCGGGCTAGGTTGTACCACACTGCTGACATGTAACTCCGGCCCTGAGAGGCACGGGGGTGAGCCATGGTTACCCTTAATCTTATAGCCACGTATGTGTTTTGGAGTATATGACAGAGGGGATTTGGACAACATGGCTTAGGGTTTTCCTACATCTAAAGAGGTGGCAAAATGGAACATGCATGGGAGCACAAAATGGGAAAAGAAAAACAGAAAGCAAACAAAAATGGCATCAGTGGCCATTGCTGGGTACATCGTGATAAACACAAGGATACGCCACCCAGGTCCCCATTTAAGGAAGAACCTGCTGCCCAGCTATAAAGAGCCTCCAGACAGTGGCTCTCTGTTGCACAGCCCCCTCCCCTGAAGTCAGGTGCAAGTGAGGCAGAGGTATAAAGGCCGAGCCGTTTGGGCCCAACTCAAATGGGCAATACTCCTTCCCCAGATCACCCCCAGATTGACTGGGGCTTTGTCAGGCCTCACTCATTATTCAACAAATCCCTCTGTCCCATCTGCTCACACACTCTTCCCTTCATAGCTGTTGATCCCTAACAAACAGCATATATTCCAAACTCCGTCATGGTATCTGCTTCTACCCAAAGTTCTACCCAGAAATGTAGCAACTGGTATAAGGAATGATCTACGAAACAGGAGATTAAGTTGACATCCTGGAGCTAAATCACTTACCACCCAACTAGCAATGAAGACACCATCACCGATGGCAGGGGGAACAGAGACAGCCCCTGGAACCACATAGTAGGCCAAGTAAGCTTCCGAGATGGGGACTTAAGAGACTGGATCAGTGGAAGCAGGTGACTGTGGTAGAAATGGTGGCTAAAAGGATAATGGCTCTTCTTAGGGGTGGAGATCCCCAAGCACTGCTGATGTCTTACCATGCTCCTCAAACCTAAGTCTGCCTGGAAATTACCTGGAGGGCCTGCTAATCTCAGGTGCTTGTTCCCCATCCCCAGTTCTGAAGCAGTAGCTTGGGCGAGCTGAGAATTTGCACTACCTGGTGAACTCACAAGTTCCTAGGTGAAGGTGATACTAGTTGGAAGACTTCACTTGGAGAGCCACTGCTCTACAGCAGAGAAAGAAAGATAATTGGAAGCCAGGAGTGAAAAAGAGGGCTTCCTGGAGACAACAAAGAAACTCTCCTATCCTGCAGTGAGAGATCAGAATAAACCAGGACCAAGCCCAGGGCTTACCTGTGAGAGTGACTCAACCTCAAAGACAATTAATACCCAACCAGGGTAGGTCTGTTATTTCAAGGTCGGGCCCTGGAAACCCGGGATGGAGACATAAGTGGTTTTAATGCACCAGATTTCTCTAAACCTTCTGATTGCACAGAGATGGCACACCCCTCTATTAGGTGTGATCTAACTTGCGCCAGAAGACAATGGAAAACCCTGCCAGACAACAGATGCTCCCCATCCCCATCCTCCCCCGCATGCCCATCTCTCAACCAGTCCCCCTCTGGGCCACTATACCAATAATTAGGGTATTTCACAACATAACCTAGCTGAGGAGGTGCTGAGAGAGAAAAGAATATAGTCAAAGGAGCTACAAAAGCCAGAACGAGCCAGCAGCCAGAGGAGTCTGCAGAAGACAGAGTGGAGTGCTTGATCACTGAGGGGCCAGAACATAACAGTGGTTAGGGAGCACTTTACTGACTTGGGAGCAGTCAGGATTCAAAGACACCAGGTCTGGCTTACAGTGGGCCTACTAAACCCACAGATACACCCGAATGCAACCCTGGAATTGATATTCTTGGCAGACCCAAAGCATCCCTTCACATTGGGTCCCTAACCTGTGGAGTTAACACTATCATAAAGAGAAGCCCAAGTAGAAGCCACTAAAATTACCCTCTGCCACCCACAACCCAGGCATCTAAAACAATATTGCACTGGGGGGATGGTGGAGATTAGCGCCACCTTAAGGTGTGAAGGACACAGGGGTGTTGGTACCTACTCTGCTTAACTCACCCATCTGTCCCCAGAAGGATCTTAGCGGATCACTATGGACTACAGACCACCACGAGCCCAACCAAGCAGCAGCTCCACCTGCAGCTACTCCACCCGCGACTGCTCCGCCCACGGCTGCTCAACCCCGCAGCTCTAACCCCTGCTGCTCCGACCCCAGCAGCTCTGATCCCGGCTGCTCCGACCCCGGCTGCTCCGCCCACGGCTGCTGCTCCGCCCACGGCTACTCCCACAGCAGCAGTCCGACCCCAGTTGCTCTGACTGCCGGTGCAGCTGCAGTGCCAGGTGCCGTAGTTCAGTTAAAGCAGGTACAAAGTAGTGGTGACTGATTTGGCAAGTGTGTTCCTTTCTATCCAACCGGAAATGAGAATCACAGTGGTTCACGGATATTTACAGTTTTGCCTCAGCGCTATGTTAATTCTATATTATCCGAAGAGCTCCGAACGTCACACTGCTCCTTCCCACCACTGCCTGATCAGGCTGGAGACCTTGGTGGAGCACACGCACCCCAGAAGGAGAAAGGTAAACTCAGTAAATATTCAGGGGCCGGGCTGCCTGTGCGCAGTACAGAGGGCTCCGGCCCCATATACCGATGGTGGCGGGTTCGAACTCGGCTCCGGCCAAACTGCAACAAAGAAGTGGCCGGGCGTTGTGGCGGGCGCCTGTAGTCCCAGCTATTCAGGAGCTGTGTGACGCCACAGCACTCTACCGAGGGCGATAAAGTGCAACTCTGTCTCTACAAAAAAAACAAAAACAAAAAACATGAAGATGATTCCAGGGCCTATCATGGCCACAGAATTTTTAGGAGCCCTGTACTCTGGGGAGTGCCAAGACACTCCCTCCAAAGTAAATAAAAATTATTTTATCTTTCACCTCCTACAATAAAGAAGAAAGCACGACACCTGGTGGGCCTTTTCATGCTCAGGAGGCAGCACAATCTACTCCTGGAAACACTGTTCAGTCCAGCTGCAGAATGGCACAGGAGGCTGCCAGCACCGAGTGGAGCCCAGAGAGAGAGAGCCCTAAGCTGTTCCAGGCTGGAACGCAGGCAAACCTGCTGCTGGGGCCATGATTCAGCAGATCCTGCAGCTATAGTGGGAAAAGATCCCAAGAGGAGTTTGTGGCAGGCCACACTAGGAGAATCATGATGCTAGTCCCTGAGGTTTCAGAGCAAGGCCAGGTCAACTATAATGAAGAATTATGGAGGGAAGGGAGCAAGATGGTGGCTGAGTAACAGCTTCTTTGCAACCAGGCACAGCGATATTGGAGAAAGACAATGCCAGGCACCTCTGCTAGTGGGCTCTGCCCAGAAACATCCCTTTGGGGGATACAGGGAGACAGCCAGAAAGGCTTCTGGACCCCAGGAAGAGGACAAAAGCAGTGGAGAAATGGCAAGTGGTTGCGTTTGCCTCGAGGTTGCCTCAGCTGTAACTACAACAGCAGCAAGATTGCAGATAGAGAAGGTCTTCCCTGTGGGTTGTTTTGTTTTTTTGGACTTAGGCACTGGGTTGAATTACCTTGGGAGAACTTGGGGGGAAAGTGCATGTGACTTTAAGCATTGTCCAGGGTCTGGGACTGAGCAATGAGGTTGGAACAGAGCTAACATTTTTTGGCTGTGGGCCTCAGATGCAGCCACTGTGGGAGAACTGCCCCAACAGGCCCCGCCCTCAGGTTGCAGAGTGAGGCTTAGGCTGGGAGACCTTGGGTGAGTGATCTAGTGACTGAGCAGCACCAAAGACCAGGACCGAGATGCCAGGGAAGAGCGGCGCTTTCCATGTTTAGCCTCTCAGCCTCGACCCTCGTAGGCATAAAGTGAGGCCAGTTTTGGCACATCGGATAAGTGGGCAACCACTTCAGGAGTGGCTATGATGTGCTTTCCTGGGAAAGCATATGTTTAGCCAAGGTTAACAGTTTAAACTGTCTTTTAAGCAGGCTGAGGAGAGATTCAGGTTCTCAACCCTGTGGAGTTTGAGGGCAAAGAAGTTAGCCAAGGCTTCCAGTCTCCATCTCATACAGCTGTATTAGCATTGTGATTAGCATCTCATACCCAAGAAGTTCACCTGTTGCCCAGACAATATTCAACATATATATATACTGCTTTGTTTTAGGGTTTTGGGGTTTTTTTTCTTTTTTTCTTCAACATTTCCCCATAGATTTTTCTTTTTCTTTTCTTTCCTCATTTCTCTAGTTTAAATATAATTTTCCAAATTGTCCTCTTTAATAGTAAGAACTTCATTTTTGCTAGTGTTTCTGCCCCTGATGTTGGGTTTTTCCCCCAATTTTATCCTGTAAGGTTTTCTGTTTGTTTGTTTGGGTTTGTTTATAATATTTTTATCTTTCCTCTCTATTTGGTGAAGGTGGGGTACCATGTCTGCCCAGGCTAGCAAAGAGTAGCTGACCTCAAGGGAAACACCCAACCCAATACCCCCAAAGGTTGGGGATTTTTAAGGTGTGGGTCAAAGTACCCTACTGTACACCTTTATTATTCCTGTCTCCCTCTTTCTGTGCCTCTCTTCTTTTTGTCAATATTCCCTTTTACTCACCCCCTCTCCTTTCTCTTTTTTCTTTTTTTTAATCCTTTTTCCCTGCTTGCTCTTCATTGTTCTCATCCTTTTAGTCCTGTACCAAAAGGACTCATTGAAACCTTAGGCCAGAGGCATGGTAACTTACAGAGCAAGAGGAAGTGAAAGGAAAATTAGGGCAAGGAAACAGATAAAAGAAAATACTCATGAGGAAGAATCAGCAGAAAAATCCTGGCAACATGGAAAAAACAGTCCAGAGGAACCCCCACAAGGGACCATGAGGTAGCTACTGCAGAGGATTCCACTATAAAGAAATGTTAGAAATGACAGAAGGGCAATTTAAAATATAGACGATGAAAACAAGGAAGGAAATTGCTGAGAAAGTGGAAAATAACCAAAAGGAAATCCAAAAACAGAATCAAATAAGAGATGAACAATATGAAAAATATAGAAAGGATATAGCAGAGCTGAAGGAATTTAAACAATCAATTAGGGAACTTAAAGATGCAATAGATAGTATCAACAACTGATTAGAACATGCAGAAGAAAGAATCTCAGAGGTAGAGGACAAAGCTCTTGAGATAACTCAGATAGTTAAAGAGACAGAAAAGAAAGAGAAAAACAGAACATTCACCAACAGAATTATGGGACTTTATGAAGCATCAAACATATGAGCTATAGATATCCCGGAAGGGGAAGAAGAATGCCCCAGAGGAATGGAAGCCATACTAGAGAATATTATAAATGAAAATTTCCCAAATATCACCAAAGATTCTGACACATTCCTTTCAAAGGGATGTTGGACCCCAGGTCACCTCAACCCAAATTGAGCTTCTCCAAGACACATTGTGATGAACCTGTCCAAAGTCAAGACAAAAGAAAAGATTTTGCAAGCTGCGAGGAGTAAGCACCAGTTGACCTACAGGGGCAAATCCATCAGGGTGACCACAGACTTCTCTAATGAAACTTTTCAAGCCAGAAGACAATGGTCACCTACTTTTAAGCTACTTAAATAAAACCATTTCCAGCCCAGAATTTTATATCCTATTAAGCCAAGCTTTAAAACTGACAGAAAAATCAAATCTTTTGCTGATATGTAAACATTGAGGAAATTTGCCACAAGATCAGCGCTACAGAAATACTTCACCCTGTTCTACACACTGACCATCACAATGGACCACTAACAAAGTAAGCACCCAGAAATTAAAGGATAGAAATTAGCTTCCGCAATGATGCAAAAGAAAAAACTAAGTAATGGACTTTCACAAAATAAGATGAATAGAATGTTCCCACACTTACCAGTTACCTCAATAAATGTTAGTGGCTTGAATTCCCCAGTGAAGAGGCATAGATTGGCTGACTGGATAAAAAAACACTAACCTTCCATTTGCTTTCTGCAGGGAACACACCTAGCTTCAAAAGACAAATTAAAACTCAGAGTTAAAAGTTGGAAGGCAATTTTTCAGGCAAACGGAATTCAGAAGAAAAGAGGGGTTGCAATCTTATTTTCATATACAAGTGGATTTAAAGCAACTAAAGTCAAAAGAGACAAAGATGGACACTTCATATTGGTCAAGGGAAAAATACAACAGGAAGATATTTCAATTCTAAATATTTATGCACCTAACTTAAATGCTCACAGATTCTTGAAACAGACTTTAATTAATCTGAGCAATATGATATCCTATAACACCATAAAAACAGGGAACTTTAACACTCCTCTTACAGAGCTGGACAGATCCTCTACACAGAAATTAAACAAAGATATAAGTGACTTAAATGAGACCCTAGGACAACTGTGCTTAATAAAGGTCTATAGAACGCTCCATCCCAAACCTAAAGAATGTACATGCTTCTCATTGGCCCATGGAAAATTCTCCAAAAATTGATCATATCATAGGACACAAAACAAACCTCAACAGAATCAAAAGAATTGAAATTTTACCTTGTATCTTCTCAGAACACAAGGCATTAAAGGTGGAACTCAACTCCAACAAAAATGTTCAACCCCACACAAAGGCATGGAAATTAAACAATCCTATGCTGAATGACAGTTTGGCGCAGAAAGAAATCTCTGAATACTATAAGATACTTAATGCCCAGAAATTTGACAATGTAAAGGAAATAGATCAATATTTGGAATCACAGTCTCCCTAGACTTAGCCAGGAAGAAACAGATCTCTTGAACAAACCAATTTCAAGCACTGAGATCAAAGAAACAATAAAAAAAGGTCTCCCAACCAAAACATGCCCTGGTCTGGCTGGCTTCACACCAGAATTCTATCAAACCTTCAAAGAAGAGCTTATTCCCATATTGCAGAAAGTATTCAAAAAAACTGGGGAGGAACAAATTTTCCAAACATGTTCTATGAAGCAAACATCACCTGATACCAAAACCAAGAAAAGACCCAACTAAAAAGGACAACCTCAGACCAATTTCACTAATGAATTTAGATGCAAAAATTCTCAACAAAATCCTAGCCAATAAATTATAGCTTATCATCAAAACAGTCATTCATCATGATCAAGTAGGTTCATCCCAGGGATGCAAGGCTGGTTTAACATATGCAAGTCCATAAATGTTATTCACCATATCAACAGAAGAAAAAACAAATACCATATGATCCTCTCAATAATGCAGAAAAAGCATTTGATAAAATCCAGCATCTTTTTCTAATTAAAACACTGACGAGCATAGGCATAGGTGGCATATTTGTTAAACTGATCAAAGCTATCTATGACAAACCCACAGCTAATATTTTACTGAATGAAGTAAAATGGAAAGCTTTTCCACTTAGAACTGGAACCAAAGAAGGTTGTCCTCTATCACGACTACCATTCAACAAAGTGCTGGAAGTTCTAACCAATACACTTAGGCAAGACAAGGAAATAAAGGGCATCCAAATGGGAGCAGAAGAGGTCAAACTCTCCCTCTTTGCTGACAACATGATCTTATATTTAGAGAACCCCAAAGACTTAATCACAAGACTCCTGGAAGTCATCAAAAAATATAGTAATGTCTCAGGATATAAAATCAATGTCCACATATTTGTATATGCCAATAACAGCCAAGATGAGAGGCTAATTAAAGACACAACTCACTCCCTTCACCATAGCTTCAAAGAAAATGAAATACCTAGGAATATACCTAACAAAAGAGGTGAAGGACCTTTATAAAGAAAATTATGACAGAAAAAAGTAGGTGTTGCAATCTTATTTGCAGATACAATAGGCTTTAAACCAACCAAAATAAGGAAGGATAAAGACGGACATTTCTTATTTGTTAAAGGTAATACTCAATATGATGAGATTTCAATTATTAATATTTATGCACCCAACCAAAATGCGCCTAAATTTATAAGAAAAATTCTAATAGACATGAGTAACTTGATTTCTTCCAGCTCCATAGTAGTTGGAGATTTTAATACTCCTTTAGCAGTATTGGATAGATCCTCTAAGAAGAAGCTAAGTAAAGAAATTTTGGATTTAAACTTAACCATTCAACTTCT